>CM073601.1:33705996-33920996 GCA_037074985.1 Solanum bulbocastanum
GTCATTGTGAAATGTGATATGAGTTTGGGCTTCAAGGTAAAAAGGACCTTGGACTTGAATTTAATAAAATGGACTTATTTATTTGTAAAACTCAAATTTATCATTCAACCAAATGAACATGGATTTAATTCCAATTTTGTATGAATTTAATCCAATAACATTTATGTGTCTACACTTACTCGTTAAAGAAGTTCTACCTTTTTCAAAGACATTAACTCTCTAAATAAATTGAGGGTATAATAGGTAAAAATATTGTCTTTTCTTGATTTGTCAAAAATGACGAGTAAAAAGGGACCGAGGGAGTATGAAATTAGGATGAATATTTAGAGATCTTTGACTTTTGAGCTTTTTTTTTTAGGTTTGAGAATATACTATAAGTATAACGATCCAAAAAATGATAGGTTAAACTAAAGCCTAAACATGGGGGTAAACGTTGAGAGTTAAGGGCAAGGACTTAAGGTTTTGGGTGTAGGCCATGGTGAGGGGACAAGGCTGCCTAAAAACTAGGCCTAGCCACTGCCTCACATCACCACGAGGGTCTTCACGACCCGTGGTGGCCACCACAAGCCGTGGTGCCACCTGTGGTTGCAAGGTAGTGTGCCCTAGTTGGTGCCAAGTCAAGGCTCCCTTTCACGAGCCACTTCACGACTTGTGGTCATGACCACGGGCCATGGGAAGGCTCGTGGGGTTGCCTTAGCTTGGTAGGAATGATGTAGAGTTGATGAGCTATTAGTCAAGGGACCACAAGTGCCACTACCGATCGTGGTACCCTTGACGAGGTGTGAAGTTGGGCATGAAGGTGACTTGGTGTCAAGGCTCCAAGGCCTTGCATCCATGAGTTAGGCCTAATATTGATGGCCCTCTCAAGTACGATAATGTAATGTAAATAAAACTACTCTATGAGAATGTAGGCTAAACACTGAAAGGATAAGGTAAGATGGAAGTTCTCCCTATGTTAGGCAGGATTTCAATAAATATCTTTCTTGTCTCTTAACTATGTGCCCACATAGGTCTAGCTAGTGGATCCACCTAAGCTAAAGTTACCGGTCTTACCTTAGGCAAGTAGACCACCCTTTTACAGTGTGGGGTTATATGACACCGGGTTCCATGTCAAGCTTACATGGTCTATGTCGGTTAAACACTTATTCACATCATGTGAAATGTGCATTATGTTTTCCTGAGAAGTTCTATGAAGTGTGGGTGGTAGTATGGGATGCCATCCATGCATTGCACGAGTAGACTTTGAAAGGGTCATAGTAAGTTCTCTAAGTCTTAATGACTAATGTATGAAAGTCCTCTAAATGAAGTTATTGAAGAATGTTGACCCTTAAATGCTTAATGTGATGATGCATGCTATACTTGGGTTATATTATGAGTTATTTTCCTTTGTCATGCCTTATGAAATGTTATGTCTCTTATGTATGGATATTGTGTAAAGGTGAAAGGGAATGAATGGTAAGTTCACCTTTGGTGACCTTAATATGGTACCTTAGTGTGGATGGTGGTATAGGACACTATCCATACATTGCACAACGTATAGTGTAATGGTTACTTGAGGTGAAGGTTTAAAGTGAAGGTAAATGTTTACATGTTGATAATGTCTAAATGCGATGTTATGACTTGTATGATGATTATATTTGTATTTGATGTCTCTTATGCTATTGTACATGATATTTCTAAAAAGTGGCATAATACATGGTTTCCAATCAAAATGTCTTTTAAAGCATGTTTTTGCATGGTCATCGTACTTGGTACATTTTTGTGTGCTAACCCATATTTCTCTTATTTTACTACAAGTGTAGGTTCCGGCAAGTGATCGTTTCTATCTAGATTGAAGTGCTTGGATTGAGATTTCCTCCAAGGCTAAAGTGGTACGCCATTATAGATCGAGGACAAGTGTCTTTTTGAAGTTTCTTTCCTTTTCATGTCATAGACAATTCTAGTCTTCTGATTGTAAAGGGACGTGTCCCTACTTTAGTTTTCAAGACTTTGTTTAGATGGTCATGTGAGACTTTAGTAGACTTCCGCTGTGTTTTAAAGTGTTTTCTTAAATGAAGTTGAATGTTTGGATTTAAATAAGTTTTAATTCCGCACTACTTGCTTTATATCGAATGTTATGAATGCTATGAGGCTTGTATGAGACCTTTTGGGGTCAAGCACTCCGTGTCGCTTTCGGGGCATAGGTCCGGGTCGTGACAATGAGTTAGTTTTTGAATATTTAAGTACTAAAAAAATTATTAAGCAAATTTTTGGTAAATTTGAAGAAATTTCTGGGACTTACGTTCAAAACGCTGAGACTTACACTAAAGCGTACGCCTAGAACATTAAGACTTACCCTCCATGATAATTACCCTCAGCTAGTATGTTTTCATGTGTTATTGATGCACCTCGCCTCGAGACTCCCCAAAAACACTTTTGAAAAAATTGATCCAAATAAATATACATGCGACTTTTTTTGGAACCCCGCGTTAAGAACTTCTCTTCTAGTCACTAAGATATTTCTTTTGTCCTTTTAGGAAAACATGTTTATTTGGATCACATTGACCTAATGTTGTTTTTTGGAAGAATTAATTTCTCAAGAATGTCAGGTCAGCTGAAAGGAAAAAACCAAAAGAGAAGAATAAGAGGCAGTGGGGGCAGTCCTAATTAATACTTGCACTATCTTTCCACCAAGAAAACCCCACCTTCCCTTCATCACTTCACAACCACTCTTTTGTTGAACCCAAAAACATGCGCTTTACAGTCAACTCTTCTGTCCCTTGATTTGTACCCTTTTGTCTCACTAATCCTACCTTTCTTTCCTATGTTTTAGTAGTAGTATTCTCTTAACATTCTTCCCCCTCTTTTTTCTTTCTTTTTCTCATGTCAAAAGAAATGTTTTCTCTTGTAGATTCTTGATTTGTTTGGAGCAGGAACAACTACTGCAAAATTGAACCAGAAGGGTAGCAGGGTTTTTATCTTCTTGTTTGGAGAAAAAAAAGTGGGTTTTATCTACTGGGTGTTGCGGGAAAAAGGGGAGAGATTTCTTGGTTTCTTTTCTTTTCTTTCCCATCTTTAAAGCATTGTTCCCTTTTTGTGAATGAACCGTTTTCCTTGTAAATCTGGAGAATGTCAGGGCTTATGAAGAACAACCACTGAAAATTTGTACCAGAAAGGTTGTCAAGATTTGGTATTTGTTTATTTGGAGGGGAGAAAGAAGTGAGTTAATTGGTGAAAAATTAGTTCAATTGATTGAGTTGAGAGGAAGTGTGAAAAAAGAGCTTCTGGGGGTTTGAATTATGGTGAGGAAACATGGATGGCAGCTACCTGCACATACCTTTCAGGTCTGGACTGTGCTTTTCCTATCTCTCAGCTGAGTTTTGTTGACAATTGCTTTCCCATTTGATCAATCTTGTCCTTCTGATTGCTCTACTAGGATATGGAAGTTACTGATTGATAGTAGTGGCTTACACTTATGGGTCATTCTTGAAACTAGTTGAGTAGTTAAGTTTTAAAGACTTGTCCAGCAACTATGTTGTGCACAGCTATTACTAGATGATATATGATTCTAAGGTGGTTTCTGTTTTTGTACATTAATGAAATTGTGTTTATCAACAAGGGAGGAAAAACAAGGGTAGGCTAAGGCAACTAAGTTGTCAATGGTTAAAAACTTGCATAGGTATCATTTAAGATAAATGCAAATCGTAGATGAGTTTGTATGGATCAAAAAGTTATTGCTGTTTAAATTGATAACAACTAGGGATTTGTATTATGAAACTTGGTTCCCTTTTCAAAGGATTGCAAAGTTTCCCCATAAAGAAGAGAGGGAAGAATAGCTTGTCAAATTTGGCGATCCCTTAGTAGCACAGATGATTTTCAATTTTTTTTGGATAGGTTAATCCCCATTCCCCTGCAGTTAGAAATTAAAATACATGAGTTAGGAATAACTAAATGAAGGAATATCAATTAAAAAATACTGAAATGAAGGGAAATGGTCGATATTTGTTACGGTTAACCTCTAAGTACTTAGTGTTCTGGAAGTAGAAAGAGAAATGCTTCATGTTTCTAGTCATTGACTAAACTTGTGACAATAATGGAATATTTTTTAGCCATATAATCCTGACATTGCTTGGTAATTTATTTTACTGAGCTCAGTTTTTATTTCTTTTGCAACCATTCTACATGTTCAATGATTTGCTATCAGAATGTATTGGATATGGCGGTTCTATAGGTGGGTGGATGGGTGGTGGGGGCATTACCCTTTCTAAGTCTATTTTAGATAACTCAGTCTTTTTGTGTTAAATGTTTCGGTTGTGTGCCTATTCAATATGTGGACTAAATCTTGAACTCTTTGTGTAGGTTGTTGCTATAACTGTATTTTGCTTGTTAGCGGTTGCATTTTATGCTTTCTTCTCTCCTTTCCTCGGAGGACGCTTTTGGGAGTATGCTTCTATGGCAGTTTATTCTCCAGTGGTATGTGAATTGGAGTAATTTATCTGTACGTGCTGTGGAGAAACTTCTATGATTCTATTACATGTCTCCATCTTGATTGATTATTTTAGCATGCTATCTTTGTCCTAATCTATGTGACGAACTCTTTGTTTTTGGACATCCCCAAAATATGTGGCTACAACAATAACTACATACCCAAGGTAAAAATATTTAACTATGGGACAAATTCAAATGACTCATCATATGATGCTGTTAAAATCATATAAACTTTTAAAAAGAAAATGAAGGAACTCTGATAAAAAAAGTAAATCTATTACTACCATATTATAAATCAAAGTAGCTTCTTAATCTCCATATCCCGTCAAATAGCCATAAAAGATGGAACTGAGGAACTATTATTTTGTATATTTTTCTAACGAAGATTACTTGAAGTTGAAGTGCCTCTTTATGTCATATTGCAGGCATTGCTTGTTTTTGTTCTTTATGTTCGGAGTACTGCAATCAATCCTGCAGATCCAGGCATAATGTCTAAATTTGATTCTGGAAGAATGATTGATACCAACTCAAAGCATGGATTGTCTGCGAGAAATCGGTCTGGAAAATTTGATGAACTTGGTAATGATGGACGTTCTTCTCTGTCGTCAGCTTCAAGAACTTCCATTGCTGCTGCTAAATCCATCAAGAAAGGTCAACAAGAAGCAGGGAGACTAGATAACGAAGTGGTTTCTTTGACCAGAAATTCCTCTTGTTGTAAAATTGGAGGAGTGTTTTGCTTTTTATTTGTACACGAGGATTGCCGCAAAAAGGATGGAGCTGCTGAGGAGGAAGGGACAGGTGAAGATGCTCTGTTTTGCACATTGTGCAATGCTGAGGTAGCTAATCTATTGTTTTGTTTTTGACAATTTTTATCATGTGCTTTTCACCATTTGTGATGGCATAGTTTGAAGCTTGTATTATACCGAAGTTGTGAAAGTTATGCTTGGTAAGTGCTCTTAGTGTCTTGAGGTGTTTCATAAGCCAAAAGAGCAGACAGTTCCTTCGGCCCATAAAGTATTGGATGTGCAGTTTAGCAATTCACATGAATAACAACATAAGATTGAAATCAACCTTAATATTGTGGACCAAATATGTTGACACAATGCTATAGAGATATCTTAATATCAATGTAATCCATTGGAAAACAATATTTATGTGTGCAACTTAATATATTATTGACAATGACATTCAATGACGCCTGGGAAATGCCTAAGACAACTAAGGAACTACTGCAAAGCTGGCAGATGAAGTACTGGGAAAAGAAAAGCTGAAAAATTGGAATGCACTGCCCTCAGTCATAAGGTGGTAAATCTGGAAGGAAAGGAACACAAGAATTTTCGAAAGCAAAAAAGGAATCAGTCACTAGTTTCTTTACTGTTTTTTTCCCTTTTCTTGGTGTAACATGGCAATTCAAATGACACAGGGACCAGGATAGAATTTTTTTTGAGGTCATTACATTGTTGTAATGTGACCGTCTCTCTGTGAAAACTTAATAGTATGCCTTCACCAATCAAACGAAAGACATTTAATGAGGATTTCAAGTCAGAATTTGGACTGGGAGCTGTCTTTCTTTCGAGAATCAAACTGTGAAAATAGAGAAAAGAATAGGGAATTTGTCTCTTATTATTGACAATATGCAAGAGGGGCTCCTCTGGTAGGAATCTTATTCTACTTGATTGTAAACTGTTAATTCTCTATGCATAGTAAGGTAAGTGATTATTTTGCACAATAAGTTCATTATATTACTTAGCCTACGTGTTTTGGAGTACATTTTAGTATATAATTTCGTCCATTCTCTTGACTTTCAATTCTTCATAGACTATTTGACAACATGATCTGCTGAACAAATTGTTCAATAACGTACAAATTGAGAGATTTGGTAGTTTATAGAAATGGATGAGGTATGTATGTTCATGTGAATGCCCGACAAAATCAACAGCAGATAGTCATTTTATGCTCCTGTTTCTTTCCTAGTTTTGTTGCTTAGACATGTGACTTAGTGCAGATTCCTCATCATGGGACATGTATAATCATTACGACCACCTTATATTTGTGCTTATGCACATTAGGCATGGTCATCTATATACTGACTGCTTGGTGTGGTGCAGGTGCGCAAATTCAGTAAACATTGTCGAAGCTGTGATAAATGTGTTGATGGATTTGATCATCATTGTCGGGTATACATCTCAGTCATCTATGGTACTTCTTGTTCTGATTTCTGTTATGGAGCCTACTTTTTCAAATTATTACCAGGAAACTAACCACATTTATCAAACTGGCAGTGGCTCAACAACTGTGTTGGGAGGAAGAACTATATTACCTTTATATCACTGATGGCTACCAGCTTGGTCTGGGTATGTTCGAGGGAAATGTTTGTTTAGCAATGAAATGATTGTGTTTTTATCAGTGAATCATTCGCACACTCTTTTGCAGCTTGTTACTGAAGCTGGAATTGGAATTGCTGTTCTGGTACGATGCTTTGTGAACAAAAGGAACATGGAGGCTGAAATAGTTGATAGACTAGGGAATGGTTTCTCACTGGCCCCATTTGCAACTGTTGTGGTAATTTTTACTTGAGCTACAACTTGCACTGAGCTTACTATTCTTACTGGTTGATGAAATAGAATGCTGTTCATAATGGTGACGCATATTGACTGTATGCAGGCTGTATGTACTGCCGTTTCTTTGCTAGCCTGTGTGCCCTTAGGAGAGCTTTTCTTTTTCCACATGATACTGATAAGAAAGGTAGATTGTTATGGTTTTCTCTTTCTATTATGAGTTGCAACTTGAAGTTTCTTAGACAATTGTCAAGTTTGAGATTTTGCTTTAAAAATGTCTAGAGTTTTTACCATAACTGGTGCATATATTAAAGAGGAAACTGAGTTTGGGAGATTACAGTTGGGTGATTCATAACTAGAAGCTACCTGAAAATTATTCTGATTCTTTCTCAAAATGACCTTCCTATCAGGGCATTACAACGTACGAGTATGTAGTTGCTATGAGAGCCATGAGTGACGCACCTGGGGGAGAATCTGTAGATGAAGAACAGCCTAACATTGTATACTCTCCATCAGGATCAGCTACAACTGGCTTCAGTGGTGGCAGTTCTTTGGGACTTCAATACAAAGGAGCATGGTGCACCCCTCCTAGGGTGTTTGTTGATTATCAGGTATTAGTTGCAACTAGAGAAGTTAAGTACTGAAAACTTCCAAGTCTCTGTTGGTAGGCAGAGAGGATTCTTATGTTTTCCGTTTTGAAACCTTTGCTCCATTCTTCTACAATGATATCTAACAGTGAAACTTGTGCCAGATGAATGGCAAGTATGCCCATAAGATAAAATATATAATTTTAAGTTAAAATTTATATTTAGTATCACTAAATACTTAGAAGCTAAGTTTTTCGTTCAGTAGTTTTAATTTAGGTATCACCCTGCCTTGACCTGAATGTGTGATAAAAAAGCTTATAAAAAAGGAAGGTTCAATGTACTTATTTTGATCAAAATTACATCATGCTGAACGTATGCTTTGTTGATACAAAATCTTTCCATTCCATTTTCTTGTTGGTATGATGCTATGATATATAAAAAGTTGCTAGTCGCTTCGCTGTCTCACAACTTCCAATGCTGCTGCCCCAAACATTCATTTTATCATTATTATAACTAGAGAAATTAAGTTAATATATTTTAGCTTTTGAAACTCCAAAGTTTCAAGAATTTCAATAGTGAGCATCTACTTGATTAGGATAAGAATGCATCTAGTTGAGATTTGTTTCCAGTTACTGCAGTAATATTTTTTTTAGCATAATAAGTTTTTTAGGATAAGAATGCATCTACTTTTTTGAATTTTAAATTTCTATTGGATAGATTAGTTTGTTGAGACATGTTAGTTCTTTTGGATTCTTGTTATGCAGATTTTCTGCATATTATGATTTTAAGTTGGCTATTAAAGCACTCATACAGTCCTTCTCTTAATAAAGATATTGAACCATTTCAATGTTTGTTATATTTTTGTTGCTCTGCCATCTTTTTAAAAACCAATGGTGGTATCAGAACTTTCATTGATCTTAATGGTCTTGTATGCGCATTGAAGTACTTTCAATCACTTTAAAGTTAAATTCTTTTTAATTAAAGAAAGGTGACATTTTTTTGTGACCGGTTACAAAGGAAAGTGTGCCACATAAATTATTGCCAGATTATTGGCAGAGAGGCTAAAGAAAGTAATAGAAAAATCGGTCAACAAACATTAGATGACATTCATTGAGGCTAGAAAAATAATGGATGCAACACTCATAGCCAGTGACTGCGATGACTCAAGATTGAAAAGTCAGGTCCCAGGCATAATGTGTAAGTTGGATATTCAGAAAGCTTATGATCATGTTAATTGGGATTTCTTACTGCATATTTTGAGGCACCCAAGGGGGTGGCCTAGTGGTCAATGAAGTGGTTGAGAACCCTGAGGTCTCAGGTTCAAATGTTCAAAGCCTAGTGGATACCAAAAAATACTAGGTGGTTCTTCCTATCTGTCCTAGCCTTGGTGGACTGAGTTACCATCTGTCCTAGTTGAGGTGCGCGAAAGCTGGCTCGGACACCACGGTTTTCCAGGAAAATGGGCTTTGGAGATAAATGGGTGAAGTAGATAGAATACAACATTAAAACAGTTAAGTTCTCTGTGTTTGTGAATGGAGAACCTATTGGTTTTTTTGCATTAGACTGATGGAAGGCTCAATACTTGTCCTTAAGTGGTAGACAGATCCTAATCTATTCTGTCCTAGATGCATTACCCACTTATATGATGTCCCTATTACCAATTCCATCAAAAGTCGTGAAGAAACTTGATAAGCTTAGAAGAGATTTTCTTTGGCATGGAAACAAAGAAGGGAAGGGTTACTGTCTTGTTAACAGGAAAACAGTAAGGCTGAATAAAGGAAGAGGGGTATTGGAGGTTAGAAATCTCAGATTGCTGAATGAGAACTTACTTATGAAGTGGCTATGGAGATGCAATAAAGAGGAAAGGGATCTATGGAGAAAAGTAATTGTGACAAAGTTTGGTGAACTTAATCCATGGTGTTCCAACCTTATATCGGATCCTTTTGGAGAACAATCAGAAACTTATGGCCATTGGTGGAAGCCAATCTTAGCTTTAAGATACACCACTAAGACAAAATTCTGGTATGATGGATGGATTGGTCAATCACCACAGGAGCAATTACCAGATCTTTTTCAGATCTGTGGAAACACAGAGGCTAGAGTAAGTGAGTGCTGTTCAATACAGACTTGGGACATTTCCTTCCGAAGAATTGATAATGATTGGGATCTTGACAGAATGGCCTCATCACTTGGAAAGCTAGGAGGAAGCAACATTGTCACAACAGAGGCAGATTGGGTGCTGTGGAACACACCAAAGATGGGAACTTCTATGTAGGCAGTGCAATGCATACAAGAGAGGCTTACAACTGGTAGGGGAGAGGGTATCCCACCAAGGTAAAATAATTTACTTGGCTAGTAATTAAGATGGCACATCTAACTCAAGAAGTTCTGCAGAAGAAAGGGAGACAGCTAGTTCCAGGTGCTTTCTGTGTAATATTACATGGGAGACAAACGAGCATCACTTCCCACATTGCAGCTTCACCACTCAGTTGTGGAATCTCTTCCTCAACATAACAGGTTACAGCTGGACCGGGCCAGAGCACACATCAGTTCTATTGAGTTGCTGGATTAGGAGGGGAGGTAGTAAGAGCTAAAAGAAATGGTGGAGATTAGTTGCATCATGCATATGGTGGTCAATATGGTTGAAAGAAATGATAGATGTTTTGAAGATAGGTCCAATTCCATATTAAAAAGTGAAATGGAATTGCATTGTGTTCTTACTTTTTGGTGTAAACAATTGTGTATAGTAGATACAGATCAGATAATAGACTTAATAGGAGACTTGTAATTGATAATATTCCTTTTTGGAGGTGGCCAGCATGCTCTTAATGCTGAAGAATACAACCTTACCAGTTTCAAAAAAAAAAAAAAAAATCCTATCATTGTCCACATTAAAGCATTTTCAAAAAAGCTTACAGACAAGACAAAGTTTTCGAGGGTGTTTTCTAAGCACAAAGCCAAAAGAAGAAAACGAAAGAAGAAAAGAAGGATCAAGTGTAAAAAAATGTGCAAGTTTAAAAATTGATAAAAATATTCAGCACCAAGTCACCAATCACTAAAGCAATAATTTAGAAGTTGCAATTTTTTATGAATTGTTGTAACTAAAGCAAGTGATGACTGCTGAAATTTGCTTCAAGTTACTGCAGCAATACTATTTTTTAGCATAATAAGTTGCTTAAAATTAGAATGAATCTACTTTTTAAAATGAGATAAATACCCAAACTATTGAGAGTGTGAATTTCATACCTAAACTATCACTTATTAGTTTGAAAAACACACCTCTCTCTTTTATTTCACTCTCTTCATGGTGTGCGTACTACACTCTCTCTTTTATTTTTAAAAAAATTATCACATCACACTCTACATGGATAAAACATTCTACCTTGACAAAAAATAAATAAATTATTAGTATTAGTTAAAATTAAAGATTAAACAACTATTATCCAAAAAAAAAAAAAAAGAATATTCTTTTTTATAAAATAAAATGTAAAATATTTTTCCTACCCCACTCCACCACTTCCTCTCACCGTAACCCCCCCCCCCCCCCCTCCCCTCCTTTTTAAGATTGTTTTTAAAAAAGTTTTTTAGTTTTTTTTTTACTTCACCCCTCCCCCCAAACCCCCCCCTCAAATAATAATTTTTATATATATATATATTTTTATTTTTTTTTTATTTATATATTTTTTTTTAATTCCATCCCACCTAACCCTCCGCTTCTAATTTTTTTTTCTCATTTTGTGTTAGGTCATTTTTAGGAAAATATTTTTTACTTGCCACAATATTTTTTTTAAAAAGTTTTCATTTATGTTATATTCGGTAAGCAAATATAAAAAAAGAGCCCCCAAGGCCTAGCTAGAGTGGCAAAAGGTGGAGGATTTGTGGCATAGGTAGCAGGTTCAACCCCCACACCATGCAAAGCGAATCCTGATATTTAAGGGGAGAAGGGTAGAGGGACGGTCCATTCTCCACCGAGTTTAGAAGGCTGTGATTGGTCCAAAGGGCGGGTCCAAAAATATATATATATATATATATATATATAAAATTCCTAAAACTATATGTACATATCTAACACAAAACGGGGAAAATGTAAATAAATTAGGAGCAAAGGGTTATATAGGGTGGGGTAGAATTTTTTTTTCAAAATAAAATAATGTCAACTTTTTTTTTTTGGGATTGAGTGGGTGGTTTGGGGTTTTGGGGGGGGGGGGGAGGGGGTGAAGTATCAATTTTTAAAAATTATTCTATAAAAGAAATTTTAAAAAATAAAAGGACGGAGAGATTGTCAAGGGAGGAGGGGGGATACCTGGGAGGAGGTGGTAGAGTGGGTAAGAAAAATAAATTTTATTTTTTAAAATTAAATTTTTGGGATAGTAATACTTTAATCTTTAATTAATGCTAATAGTTATTATTTAGTTTTTGCCAAGGTGAAATATTTTATCTATGTGCAAGGTTTTTTCAAATAAAAGAGTGTATTTCACACCCCACTGAGGTGTTCTCAAATTAATAAGTAATAGTTTAGGTATGAAATTCACACTCCCAATAGTTTAGGTATGAAACTCAAAAAAAAGAGATAGTTTAGGTGTGTTTTTTGTGCTCGTCTCTTTTAAAATTTTAAATTTCTATTGGATGGAGTAGTTTGTTAAGATAGTTCTTTTGAATTTGAATTCTTGTTATGCAAATTTTCCATATATTATGTTTTTAAGTTGGCTTTTTTTTTTTTTGAGAGAAGGATTTAGTTGGTTATTTAAAAGATATGCTTAATAAAAATATTGAGAGACAATTTCAATCAATTTTATTATTTTGGCGGAATGACTTGGGATATGCCTGTACAGTGGTCTCTTAGGTCATTCCGCCTAATATTTTTGTTGCTCCACCATATACCTACCCATCTGTTAATGATTCCCATGTTCACATTACTATGTTGTAGCGTTGCCACATCAAACATAACAATAACAACAACAACATACCTAGTGAAATCCCACAACTGAGGTCTAGGAGGGTAGAATGTACATAAGACCTTACCACTACATCAGGGTGGTAGAGATACCGTTTCCGAAAGACCCTCGGCTCAAATGCACCAAATTCCGGTATAAAGAAGGAGAAATGAAGAGAATATAGCAAATAACAAGGAAACAATGCAAACATCTACTAGAGAGGAGCCAAGACAACAATAAATCATGTGATAGTCGAAATACCATAACCGACATACTAGGATAGATTATTTAAAAGACAATAATAAACAATGATAAAAATTAAAATAGAAAAAAACAAGAACTACTATGATACAACTAATACCATCGCAAACACCAGCCATCCTAAGCAAGACAACACTATACTACCTATAACCTTCTACCCTAATACGTGCCCTCCACCCCTCTTATATAGGGTCATATCCTTGGTAATCTGAAGTTGCGTCATAACTTGTCTTATTAGCTCTCCCCAATACTTCTTCGGCCTCTTGCCTCTCCTCGTACTCTCTAGCACCAACCTCTCGTACCTCCTCCTTATGTGTTTATGCATATGCATCTCCTCCTCACAGGTCTAAACCATCTCAGTCTCACTTCATCTTGTCCACCACGAAAGCCACTCCCACCTTATCTTGGAGATTGTCATTTCTAATCTTATTGCTCTTAGTATGACCACACATCCACCTCAGCATCCTCATCTCCGCAACATGCATCTTTTGGACGTGGGAGTTCTTGACTGGCCAACGCTTAGTTCCATACAACAATGTCGGATGAACCACCACTCGATAAAATTTACCTTGAGTTTCAGCTGTACCTTTTTATCACACAAGACTCCAGAGGCAAACCTCCACTTCATCCACGCTGCACTAATACAATGTCTAATATCATTGTCGATGTCATCACTCCCCTGAATTATAGACCAAAGATATTTGAATCTATCTCACTTGGGGATATTTTGTGTCAAGAGTCACTTTCATGCCTACCTCATGCATCACATCATTCAATTTGTACTCCACATATTTTGCCTTAGTCTGGCTCAACCTAATCCTTTAGCCTCCAAAGTATGTCTCCACACCTAACTTATCATTAACACCATTACATGACCCATCAATCAGAACTATGTCATCCAAAAATAACATACACCATGACACCCTATCTTCAATATCTCGCGTCAATACATCCTATCACCATGGCAAATAGAAACGGACTAAGAGTTGACCGCTGGTGTAATCCTATCTCCACAATGGAAGTGCTCTAAGTCTCCTCCCATCGTTCTTACTTGCCTTTTAGCTCTTTTGTACATGTACTTTATCACCCTAATATAAGCCACTGGTACACCTCTCACCCCTAGACATCACCACAAGACTTCCATTGAGACTTTATCATGGGCTTTCTCAAGCTCAATGAACAACATATGCAAATCCCTCTTCCTTTCTCGATATTTTCCATCAGTCTTCTCACAAGATGGATGACATTTGTGGTCAATTGCCCTGGCCTAAGCCCAAATTGATTCTCGGAAATAGATTCACCCCTTCTCACTCTCATATCCACCACGCTGTCCCAAACTTTCATAGTGTGGCTTAACAACTTAATACCTCTCTAGTTGTTGGAATTTTGTATATCACCTTGTTCTTGTACAACGGAACCATTGTACTCCACCTCCATTCTTTGGGCATCTTAGCCGTCTTAAAAATGACATTTCAGTCAGCCACTCCAAACGTGTTCTATTTGTGCTCTTCCAAAACTCCACCGGGATCTCATCTACTCAACCTGACACTTTTTTCCCTGCTCATCCTACTACTAGCACGCTTCACTTCCTCAACCTTAACGCCTGCAATACCTGAAGTCTCTGATGTCTCTCAGAGTGCTCCAAATCACCCAAAACAATGTCTTTGTCCCCTACTTCTTTCAAAAGTTTGTGAAAATATGGTTGCCATCTTTGCTTAATGAGGGTCTCCTCCACTAACATCTTGCCTCCTTCATAGTTCATCCTTGATACACTTCACTTGATCCAAGTGTTGGCCCTTCCTCTCCTCACCTTCGTGAGCCTGTACAACTGCTTATCTGTGCTCTTGTCTCCCAGTTCCGTATACTGTGTTTCAAAAGCTACTACATCCCCACTACTACTTCAAGCTCCCATCATGGTCAACTTCTCCCCATTTACACAGGAGAGGGCAGGTGTCAAACATAAATAGCCAATAATTTGGCTTCCGAGGCCTCTACTAAACTTGAGACACAGGTGCAGTAGTTGGTGCTTGATTGCCATTTCACTATCCATTTTAGATGGGTGATGGATTTTGTTGATCTGAAAATTCACTGTTGCTTTTAGACTTTCTGTGTTCCATACATTTAAGAAATATGTATTACTTAATAGTTACTACTCTTGATGTCTAAACTTCTTGCATGGCTTGTTTCAAAATATGTTACTAAGAACATGTATTGTTAGCCTTACCCAAGAAGAAAAAAGAAGATGTATTGTTGTTTATTCAAAGTATACTGCTAATGCATATGATAGATAGCTAAATGGTTGAGGCAAAACAGTTATACCTGATGTAATGCAGTTTGGTGTCCCACATCGCAGATATTTACATTGTAAAGGGGGGCTTGAGAAATAATTCAGTCACACGTCATCAGTCTTGCGAATGCTCCGAATGATGCTCTTCTTTCACTCATCATGTAATGAATTGAGTGTGAACCTCTTCAGTTTCTCAAATTTGATATCCTCATGACATGAAACCAAAATTATTCTCGGTAGTAGAAACATCGCATGTATAAAAAGATTGGATAATTAAGGAAAAGTTGAAACAATCTGAAGCGGTAGTCAAAACTAAAGTGCATATACCAAAAGGGGCTGTCGATACAAGAGGTAGTACAGCAAAAGAGTCGAACCTTAGAATGTGCTGGTAGACCAAGAAAACTAAGAAAAATGTAGTTGATTCCAGTTTGATCAAGGTGCTAACTGCAAAGAGAGAGAGAGAGAGAGAGAGAGAGAGAGATGCTGCAGCTGAACAACACTGAAAAAATATGCACCTTGAGTCACGTATTTCTCAGAATTGCTAATCATTATCAAACGATGATGCTATAACTCAAATTCTGTTACTAGTTTGCAGTTGATTTTTCGTAAAAGAGTTGGATAAGTACCTCACTGGACAAATTGCTTACAATTACTCCATGTTTGTGTTCTAATCTTGAAAATTTTCCCTTGTTTCTATAGCTGCAAGTTATTCAATTTTAACTGTTATCTCCAATTAAACTCTGATGTTCTGAATTGTTACCCTGCATTTCACCAGGAAGAAGTAGCACCTCAGTTAGAGCCTGGAATGATCCCATCAACCGTTGATCCAGATGCAGCTGGGTTTGTTGAAAAGGGAAACAAGGGACCTAAGCGCCCTGTTAAGATCAGTGCATGGAAACTTGCCAAATTGGATTCCAGTGAAGCAATGAGAGCCGCAGCAAAAGCTAGAGCATCCTCATCTGTTCTACGTCCTGTTGATAACCGTCGTTTTGATACTGAATTAAGTTCCAGTGAGAATATGAGTGTCAGAAGCAGTATCAGTGCTGATACTGGAGGAAATAGAGATATGAGAAATGAATTAAGGAATTCACTTGCTCCTAGTCAAGGTAGCCGAGATGAGTATGAAACTGGAACTCACAGTGTCAGTAGCTTTAGCAGTCCCAGCCATGTGCATGAGTCAGTCACACTAAGCCCTCTCCCACAAGCTCACAGTTTAGGCCATCTCAATGCCGGCATTGTCCCAGAGAGGGCCCGAATGTCTCGGGCTGCACCACCTAATAATAACCATCACATCTTACATTCTTCGGAATTTGATGAGAAAATCATGCAGAGGAATAGTACCACCGATCTGTTATTGCTTTCAGCTGCTGCCCCAGCAGCTTCTCTGCTCAGAGACGTTAAACGAACATCTGTTGTTTGGGACCAAGAAGCTGGAAGGTATGTGTCTGTTCCGGTATCAGCTTCAGATGCTCGTACAAGGCTGCCTATGCAAGTAGGATCATCAAATCCAAATGCTGCATCTGCTAGCAATGACAAGAGGCCAGTCCCTGTCCCTCAAGAACCTTCACAGCCTCCTGTGAAACCTCCAGTCGAGCAGTCAGAAAAGCTTATGTATACTGGAGAGTCCATATTCTTTGGTGGTCCACTGTTGCGTGGTCCAATTAAGGATGGGCTGAGAAATGAGAGAGGCTCTGGTTCCAGAGAGAGCCAAGAAAGGCTGCCATTTAATTTACCTCGCGAATCCAGGTTCAGAAGGGATGCAGCCTCCCATCAACTTCCCGTGTTTGTTCCTGGTGACTTTGGGTCAAATAAGTAAAGCTTGCTGGACTAGCAATGATTGTTCATTTATCATTTGCCCCTGCATAGCAAGGCTTCAACAGAAGAAACCCCTCGAGCTATAGCTGTTTTTTGTCTTCCAGGAACCTTGCAGTTTGTTGCATACACTCCAAGGTTCCAGTGGTTTCTTCGTGACGGATTGTCTAACTTAGCACAGCAGAAAATGAATGTAGTATGGAGTAGATGCACTCCTTGAATTCCTCTTTGAACCTTTTGTCTGTACAATTGAAGCTTGAACGGTAGGGTGGGTTTGTCTAGCAATTTTGCAATGAGAATTACCTACATGCATGAGTTGAAAACAGTAAACAAGATTTTTTTCTAAATGATGGTATTATGTGTTCAAAAACGTAAACAAGATTCTTTCTAAATGATGGTATTGTGTGTTCAAAAACAGTAAACAAGATTTTTATTAAATAAATTGAAAACAGAAAATAGAAATAGTAAACAAAATTTTATTCATTATAAACTTAAAACGGAAGACAGAAACTTCAAACAAATTATCCATAAAATACAAAATGCATAGACCTGCAACCAGTACCGCCTGACAGTAGTTTTTAAAAACCCACTTTAACCTGCATCTGCCCGCCTTGCACAATCTTAAAACCGACCCGCCCCACATAGACTTAAAACTGCCCCGCCCCGCTCCATTGCCATCCCTATCCTCAAGAAATTTAGTTTTCTCATTGCACCTGAGGTTTTGGATTACTCTTCCCAAAATAAAATGGATATACCTATCATTGGAGTAGTGGGAAATCAAATGCTGACGACTTCATTAACTGCAAAGATGATAACAAATCACTCAAGGACTTGATATTTGTTTGTTAGAAAAATATGCAAAAGAAGTTCAAAAATTCGCTGCAAAAAATTGAGACTAGTATAATAAATTTATAGTCAATAAAGGATAGTATTGAAAAAGTCACAACCCATTCATTATGAAAAGATGCTATTCAAATTGCATTTTTTCTCCTAGTGTCTAATCGGAAAAACACTTCATTTTCCATTTACACTTCTTAAAGGTCAACAATCTTCCACATGTAGAAAATGTGACGAAAAACATGCTTAAAAAAGTTGTATGATTCGTATGTAAATATTAAGTGTATTTTGATTAGTAGGTTTTCCTTTGAATTATTTGTAGTTAACATATATTGGATACACTCAGACAATCAGTAGATGTGATATCTTTGAACCATCGAGCTTTGGTGTATACCTAGACAATATAAGCCACATAATTATCCTTTAATCGTCTTTGGACCTCACTATTTTGTTTGTTTTAGCCATGGACATTGCCTGATTCATAAGTGTGTAGAGAATTGACCTTACATAATTCTCCTTGAATCGACTTACACTTCACACTTATATGAGTGATTCCTAAATGTTATCCTGTAGATACATAGTTTAATATACCCCATATCAAACTTAGAAACCATTAAAAAGTCTTTAACACTTTATCATCTTTGTTACTGAACATTGTCTTAGCACGATAATGGACCAAAAATATAGTTATTTTGACAATGTTTAATCATCATTAATGACTTTGTTTGATCTCTTTAAACCTATATCTTGGGATCTCTAATGTTCTAGGTAGAGTTTCTTGCACGATGACTTGACTTGTGCTTGACCATAGTCACATTTCCTTCGATGATTTTGTAATCACTTCTTTATTTAGGCCTTTTATAAGTGGATCTGACATATTATCTCTAGATTTAGTAGTCAATTGTGATAGTTTTACTAGAGAATGTTGTCTAATGGTATTATGTCTTCATCGTATGTGGAAAGACATTCTGTTATACGTAACCCTCTAGCCCTTCCTATTGTTGCTTGGTTATCATGCATATAGGAGCCAATGGTTTGGACCAAAATGGAATGTCTTCCGAGAAATTTTGGAGTCATACAACTTCTTCACTAGCTTTGTCTAAAGCTATAAACTCAGATGTCATTGTAGAGCGAGCAAATGATAGGTTATAATTAATCACAAATTCTTAGCAAATCTTCACCTTTTATTTACTAAACTTTTATTGAATTTAAGTTAATATCTAATAAATTATACGCATTACGCCTGTTTCATTGGGTAGGATGTTTTTCCAAGATAACAAATGAGTTTGGAGTCAAAACAGGTAACTTGAGACTTCAAACTTTGAGAGGAAGTCCAAACAAAATAATCAAGATCAAGTCGGGGTTCAAGGATCAATTGTACATAAATAAAACAGTGCCAAAATGAAGAAATTCAGCTAAAAAATGAATTAAGACCAAACGAAAAGAGGGGAAAAAGAGTGGAGGATAATGTTATGACCCGTGTCCCACCCTATGTAAAGACAAGACCCAAGAGATCAATTGTTGAGAAATAAAGAAACTTACTAAATGAGTGCAGCGAAGTGATGAACTATGAATTTGGAGATGTAAGCAATAGCTGTGTCCACACACTTGGAATGCCAATCACGGAGGGAGGCAATGAGTTCGAAATAAGTTGAAGCCATTGTGTAGTAATTGCACGTTTGGAGCACCAATTGTGTGACCATTCAATGTGTTTACGAGACAATTTTAAGTTGAGGTCAATTTTAAAATTTTGTTAAGCATAACTCTATGCTATATAAGGTGGAAACTCTTCCCAAATAAAGGTATCTTGGTTATGAGCGGTCAAAATCTTGAAGAACCCCTAGAGATTAATAGAATTCACTTCTTTCCATCACCATTAGATTCAATATGAAACTTTGAATAAATCGTCGATTGTTGTATGTTCTATTTCATGTTCTTCTATCTTTTTTCTTTAATCATAGAGTAGTTTTTTTTTTTTTTTTTTTTACATTTTTAACACATGGTGTATTGATAATTTATTTTGGATTTTGATTCTTATTTTTATGCTTGAATTTGTTTATGGAGTTTGTATTGAATTGCATATTTGTTAATTAGAATCGGAAGAGGGATAAATTTATACTATCTTATTTGCTTTGAATCGTTATTTCTTTCTAGTAATCGAAAAACTTTTTAAAATCATTGATTTATTCAAAGAAAAAAATATTTGAAAGATATTTTTTCTTCGGACTAAGTCACGAGTGTTATTCTTGCATACATATGTTCACGGACTGCAGTTAGTTAATTCTTCAAAGTTTGGATTTAATCGAAAGAGAAACTAAATCTTAGGAATTCTTTAATTAACTATCGAATCTGTGATAATCGATAGGACTTTAAACATGAATATGGAAGAGAATCATATGCCAATTATTGACCTGCACTTGTTTTGTCTACTAGCCTTACTTCTCACATTGATAGTAACATTTGTTCCTTTGATCAACTGTATTAATTTGAATTATTAGGCATAATTCGTGGTTGTAACCAGAACCAATCAATTATTAATTTCCTAAATAATACATAGCAAGACTTTATTTGATTCACAATTTGTACCAATCTCTATGAGATGATTTATAAAATTATACTATCTTTGGATAGAGAGAACTCAGTTTACATTGTGTTTTGCGCTTGTTAATTATGGTGGCATTGCTGGAGATTGACAACAGATAGTATTCAATAAAACTGTGTATTAGTTTTAGGCCTTTATTTTTTTATAAATAATTTTACTTCCTTATTCACGCTTGATGTATTATATTTTATTTGTTGACGGTAAGTTATAGGTATGAATATGAGGCTCTAATATATAACACAATCCTCATCCAAGGATGTTGTTCAGTAAGATCAAGAGTTGGAGAGATCCCTATGCCTACTAAAAAAGAACTTGCGAACAAATTTTCAGGACAATTATCTAACTAGAGTATCATGAATGAGAAAGTGAACAATGTAGCACTATAAATACCTTTGGTAATTTCAGACCTGATCTAATTGTATTCCCAACATGTGTTATGTCTTACTGTGATCCATTTCCAACAATAATTTTATTATATCCATTGTAGTGTTTAAGGTCAGATAGAATACCTGAATTATTTGTCATATGGCTATTGGATACTGAGTTCACATAAAAAGTGTCATATGTAAAAGATGTATTCTGCAGATTGACAACAACCAATGCTTGTGGTAGTTCATCTGCATATTGATAAGAATAGTCCCACCTGTAAAAGCACTTATAACAGTATGATTATTTCTACCACAAATTTCGCATGACTCAGTAGTGTTGTTTTCATTATTTCCACTTTGGAAGCTTTGATTATTCTGAGAACTTGATCATTGTCTAAGAGGCTTGAAGCTTGTTCCTCTTGAGTTAAAGTTGTCATTTCCTCTTCTCTAAGAGTAGTATTCTCTTTTCCTGCCTCTTTGGGTAGAGAACGTCATGTTATGGTTCTATTGTGACATCTCTTCTTCATCCTCCCTCATATCAAAACCCTTGAGAGCATTAACAAATTGATTAAGAGTGGGATATGGTGTCTTACCCAGCATGACAGCCTTTTACTTGAGATCTAAACCTCTAGAAAAATTGATTACTTTGCTATCTTTATCCACAAGTTTGTGAATAGCTGCAAGGCTATCACATATGCCTTTGAGTTCCTTAATGTATTCATCATTCTTCTTGGTTCTTGGCCTATTACTTTGCAGTTGTTGTTTAAGCTGAAACTTCCTATCTTTTGTTGCTTGAAGATAGGATTCTTCCAAGAATTCTCACATCTTTTGGGGATTTAAGAAACCCACAATCAGGTACATGGTTTCTTCTATCAATCCAATGTCTTAGCATTACATCTTTCTCCTCCACCTCCAGTTATCAATGCTACTACTATCTTCTACATCTTCCTCAATAGTAGTAGCTGCAGATTTCTCAACAGCCTTTCCAGTGGAACAACTATCTTTAGTTGGTTCATTCTCCTTGATGAGATGTTAATCTTATCACCTGAATCAATTGTGTCATATGTTTCCTCTGTATAAAATAGTTTGTTGGCTTACATTTAATGGAACAAGTGTCATGGTGCAAAATATTACTAGGCCGTGAGGGAACCTACCATATCCATAGGTGAACCCCATCCCTTTATAATTTAATTAAAAATACTAAAGAATGCGAAAATTGAAAAGTTAAAAATCAAAACAACCTCGAGACCTGGTGGCACTAACACAAAGAACATCTATGAAAATAAAATAAGTCCAAAAAATTACTAGCATTGTCTTAAAGGAAATAAAACAGAAAATAATAGGAGTGTCTAGAATTCGGTACTACTTAAGAGAAAATAGCTCACTCTGAATTCCAACATTCATAAATTTTAATCACAAGCAGCAAGTCAAGTACCACTAGTACTGACTCAATTCCTCACGCAAAAAGGTGCAGCAAAGTATAGAGTAAGTACGTGAAATACGTCTACTCAACAAACTTTGATTACTAAATCCTTCCTATAAGCAATAATGAGATAATACTTAAAGTTTTTTTTTTTTCGACAAGTATAATCAGATCATAAAATGAATCACCTCACTATAATAATTAAACATGCGTTTTCCCAAAATAAATCAAATACACAATTGATAATTTCAGAACTTGTCTTATATGTATCAAAACAAATCAATACAAGAATAATCTCAATAACTCAACGCCAAATCAATATAAAAATATAATACAACGCAATGCACTGGACAAAAACCTATATACAACCGCTTCCTTTGTCAGATAGTCGGGATCAAAGGGGACTCATGAGGTACATATACCTGCCCGAACCATTTCCCATCAACACAATAACACTTGTAAGAACCATTTCCCATTAGCACATCACCCCTCACCAGAACCATTTTCCATCGACACAATATCACTCATTAGAACCATTTTCCATATACTCCACCTATTATACCACGATGCCTTTACACCAATTCACTTTTCAAAACTAGTTTCCATCGATGAGAAATAGTTCTGACTAGTGGTATTGTGTCGATGGAAAATGGTTTTGATAAGTGGTGATGTGTTGATGGAAAATGGTTCTGATAAGTGTTATTATGCCGATGAGAAATTGTTCTGGTAGGTATATGGACCTCATGAGTCCCCTTGGATCCCGACTATCCAACAGAGGAAGCGAGTCATGTATACTAGTTATTTGCCGGTGCATTACATTTCATTTGCATTGCATTTTTACATTAATTTGGCGTTGAGTTATTGAGATGGTTCTAGTATTGATTTGACTTGATATATCTGAGACACATTGTGATATTATCAGTTGTGTAATTGGTTTATATTGGCAAAACATGTGTTTTAATTTTTATGTTGAGGTGATTTATTTTATGACCTGATAATACTTGTGGAAAAAGAAACTTTTAAGATTGTCTCATTATAATTCTAGGAAGGGTTAGTAATCAACGCTTGATAAGTACACGTGTTTCTCATAGTCACTCTATACTTGCTACACCTTTTTGTGTGTAGGAATTGAGCTTGGTACTAGTGGTACTTGACTTGCTGCTTGTGATTCAAATTTGTGAAAGTTGGAGTTTAGGGTTAACTATTTTCTCTTCAGCAGTTTCGAATTCCAGAGACTCCTTTCATTTTCTATCTTATTTCCTTCAAAATAGCAATTTTAATTTTTTCAAACTTATTTTATATTTGTAGATGCTCTTGTATTAGTGTCACCAAGTTTTGGTGTTGTTTTGATTTTTTACTCGTCAATTTTGCATTATTAATTTGTTTATTAATTTATAAAGGGATAGGGTTCGCCTATGGAGATGGTAGGTTCCCTCACGACCTAATGAGATTTTGGATCGTGATAACAAGAGACAATGAGGTGATGAAGGGAAGAAGTAGATAGGGTATTGGTAGAGGGAGCCAATACAGTTGGATATGTGGTTATTTTTAGATAGAATACTTAGAGAGCAGAAGTTCTGTTACCATGTAGAATTCTCATGTAAAAGAATGAGAGAAATCAAGGATTGTATTGATGAATACATACTCCTTATATATGAGTTGTTACAGAGTTTGTCCTAGGCTTGCTACACAGAGTTATACTACAATACAAATACAATTACAAGAGTAGAGGCTTACTACTACTATTACAACTATAACTCTTTAACAAGACACAATTTCCTAGTCGACTTCATCTAACACAATATCCTCATCCTAGTGTGACCTATATCTTTAAAAGCTAACAAAGTTGTACCATGTTGGTTGTACTACGTTATACAATTTGTTTCTTATCTTCAGCTACCCTCATCATCAACACCCCTTTAAAAGGTAACATAATTGTAACATGTTGTACAATTTGTTCCTTATCTTCAACTGCCCTTATCTTCAACAACAAGTAGGTCATATTTCTACTACACTATCTGAGAAGGCTCATAAAACACCTACAAGTGGCTCTGATAAAACTACAAAGAAAATGATGAATGCAATATCACTAAGTGGGAGGTTGTTGCCTGAATAGAGTGAATACTTCATGTGTGGTGTAATCCTAGAGAAAATTGAACTAAGAGAGGGGTAAGAGACTGAGAAGTATGCAAATGGGCACCAAGAAGAAAAAGAGAGTGTAGAAGGTCAAATAGGGAGTTGAAGAGATCAAACACATACCCCCTAACCATTCCCTCATAAGGTCAAAAGAAAATAGTTAGACAAGTGTTTTGGGTTCTTCTTGGAGATGCTAAAAGAATTGTACATAAATATACTTTTCCAAAAGGTACCGCTCAGATTTCCTATATATCAAATTTCTAAAGAAGATCATGTCTGAAAAAAGATAGTCTAAGGAGAATCCGATTGTCAAGTTAAATGTGCAGTGCAATGCCATACTACAAAATAAGATGCCCCAGAAATGTAAAGATATGAGAAGTCTCACTGTGCCCTGTTTTGTGGGAAGTGCAATTTTTTATAAGGTTTAATGTGATTCAAGAAATTACATCAATCTCATGTTGTTATGTATGTTCAAGATGCTGGAAAAAGAATTATAGATATCGAAATTTGCACATGTCTTATTGCAGTTATTAACTGATCAGACCACTATTATAATAGTTGATACCTTAGGGGAATATAGAGAATGTGAAGGCCGAAGTGGAAAAATTCTTATCACATAAGAATATACCTCTAATACTAGGGAGACCTTTGTTATGCACTTTCAAAGGGATACTGGATGTTTATGACGGGCGATCTACACTTAGAGTTAGAGATGACAAAGTGGTGTTCCGAATGAAAATGATGTTGAAAGACACCAAGGAAGAGTCAATTGCTTACTCATGTTGTAATATTGACGTGGAGCAAAGTAGTTCGGGACTACCAGATGATATTCACAACTAGGCTTAAAGCTTCAAGAAGTTTTTCTTTCCTCTTATTTTATTTGTGTATCAAGGAGCCATGATACAAAATTTAAGTATGAGGTAGGGAATGCATATGTATATAATTAGTTTATTATTAATTTTAGTTCTAATCTATTTAGGTAATATCCTCTTGATTTTTTGGTGCCGTGGTTCTTTTGAGGATTAATTTGTTTGAACTGTGTGTAGTTAATATGTTTTAGGAGTCTAGTGACACTCTTCTTGATCTTTTTATGTCTTGAGAACAATAATGCCTTGTTTATGATGCATAGGCTCATGTTTCACTCTCTTATAAGTGGTAGAAATAATTGTATTGTCTCAATTTGTTTTTAAGGAGAGATTCAGGAAATTCTATCCTGATTGAGTCTTGTGCTTATGTGTGGGTCATAATTTTGATATATTAAATGCATGTGATTGATGTCTAGAACTTGTGAAAATGTGTGAGTGAGAACTTTGATATGTTTAGCAACTCAAATATATTTAATTACTAAAAAAAAAATCAAGGGTGAAAGAGGGTTTTCCCCAAACCCACAAAAGAGCCTAAACATTAAAATATTCATTCAAAAACTAACTTATAAAATAAACCCTAATTTTTACTATTTATAATAGTATATAAACATACCTGAGCTAGTCACAGTAATACTCTTAAGCTAAAAACAAGGAAATTATTTTGTCTACCCTATTAATTACTTAAAATATAGTCATCTCTTGATTAAATTTCCACTTTAGTATATTGTAGACCTTCTATACTTCTTTCATTAATCTTCTAAGATCTTAAAAGTACTTTGAATCTACTAAACAATCTTCATATTTAGGATGAATAATTCATATCTCATCATTCTCCCCTTCTTGAAAAGAATTTGTCCACAAATTAAAGGCATATCAAAGGAGAAAGCAACAACTAGACAAGTATTATCGTAATTCTTTAAAGTAATATCAACACAACAAGGATCATCACCTGGATAAAGCAAAACTAACTTAAATTTCCTAACAACATCAAGAATCACTATAAGCATCCCCCAAAACATCAATAAGAAATCATCATTAGAAATTGAAATCAAATTAAGCTCTTTAACTAGATCACACCAATCTTTGAATGACTTGTCATCACACTTCAGGAAAGAAGTATTGACATAATCCAACAAGAACGTGTCTTTCAAAAGTGGAGCAAAATAAGTAAAGAAATTAATACTCATGCTAGCATCAATTACATTACTGGATTGTCATATACCTTGTAGCCTTCAAAATTTGATACATTATCAACTCCACAATAAATATCTATGCTTATCGTTAAAATGGTCATGTTATCTTCAATAAAATGTTATATTTAAAAAGAGAAAAAATGATATAGAATGAAGAAATACAACATTTAAATTCACTCTTCAAAATATAAATATCATATTTCATAAGATTACCCATGATATGATCTCTATGAAGGAAATAAGAGATAGTATCAACAACACTATACATACTCTAAGAATCACTTGTTTGGCCTACAAACGCTATAATTCTCACATCACTAGTAGACAAAAATTGAAGCTCACTAGAATCAACAATTTAAATTCCCCATTTAAACTCAACTAGTGGAGTAGAATCAAGATGCAATAAGTCATCATTATTTTAAATATGATACACATTACCATCAACATCATTAATTTCATCAAATGAAATCAAAGTAAAATAAAGAATCTCATTTTTCATCTTTATCAAATAAAGCCAGAGTGTCATACTTAAAATTCTTATTTTTTTCAACAATAACCAAGTTCATTGCAACACTAACTTAAGTTTCACTAAATAACTCATAAGTCTCTTCAGCTAGTGGCATATAATAACACACAAGTTGGATATCATAAACATTTCAAGAGCTTATCTCAAAGTTATCCTCAACACCATCATCAACAATATGAGCATTATTTTGACATAAAGAATATTCAAATTTCAAAAGAACATATGTAGTCAAAACAATTCTTTTTAAGCCTCCAAATTGATGATAAGTGTGACCACTAGTTGCAAACATGTTGTACTAATATATATCATCAGAATTATTTGCACAAGTAATTTCAACCAGCGATTGACTACAAATTCAACATGACTTTCATAACTAAGAAAATATTTATTTTGGTCTAAAAGAGATTGATTTTCACCTTAACTAAGTTTTGTTTATCAAACTTACTTAAAGAAAATAAAGTACTTGGATTTGCCCTTTTACCTTGAAATACTCCTACAATTCCTTCTTTATTTGTGTCTTTATCATTTAAATTCGCTTAATCACTTGAAGAAGTAGTGGGTATCTCGATGAACTCTTGAATCTTCAACTATGGAAGACTTTCCGTTATTGTTTTCTTCATGCCTTCATTTTCAAACGTACCATTAAAAAAGGCATTACAATTAGAAAAAGATTAATTAGTACCAAGCTTTCTCAAATTCTCTTTTTCTTCACATATCTCAATTTTCCTCTTTTTCTCCTTTTCAAATACTTATCTCTTTTTTGTGGCAACACACTTGCTATCCTCAAGTGAAGATCTCTTTTTATTTTTCTTGAGTTGCTATTGTAATTTTGTTACTTCTCTCAATATTTTTTTAGATTTGGACATGCTCCAAGAATTCCTTATATAGGAGTAGGGTGACTCTTCACATCAACTTTGAACTTTAAACTTTGAGAATCATCATTTTTTCTCTCTTCATATTCATCTTTTTAGCAATGACAAATTTTTTCTCATGTTTTGGCTTTCTTCTTGTCAATCTTAGCAACTCCTAGTATCTTTTTTTCACCTTCAAAGGTGTGAATGGTATGAATAAATAATCTCGACCTTTTAGGTTAACATAATACTTATTTTTTTTTCTAATCAAATGTAGCTTCTCTTTCAATCATAAAAGACCTCCCAAGTAACAAATGAAAAACTTTCATTGGAATAAAATTACATAGTACTTTATTATAAAATTTGTGAAGACATAGTACTTTATTATGAAATTTGTGAAGTTAGAACTTCATCAAAACTTATTATCTGTTCTCTGAAGTTTCTTTTTCATTTGATAATGACAATCATATAGTGGAGGATGTTTTCTAGTGTTCAACTTTAAATGCTTAGCCCTTCTTGAACTTGCAATGCTTATGAAACATTATTGTGGATAATTATGGAATCACTAAGTCCTTCTATTCTACAATAAAATATGACACATATTTTTTTTCCCCTACAAATTGATCAATACATGTTTCGTCACACTTATATTGTTCAACAATGTGATCTTATTTTTATAAAAAATATTCAAGACATCATTAGGTCAATGTACAACAGTTCTACCATAAGTAGAATATTTTTTTATTTGTCTTAAATTTCTTTCCAAAGATCTACCACCTCTTCCTCCAACAAAACAAATATAAGTACTATTATAATTGTCATGTTTAGAATTTTAATAACAGTTGGAAGATGAAAAAGAATATCCTCTTGAAGTTTCCTCAGTATCATCATCAATCTTATAATCACTTTTCTCACTAATAAATTCATCACAAGAAGAGTATGTGGAAGAGTCATACCTTAAAGCATCATCATCTTCAAATTCATTGTTAAAAACATAAGAATCTCCATACTCACATTCTTCACCATAGGAATCATAATCTTCATCTTCTCAATAATTTCATCATAGTAACTCTCATTTTCTTTATATCCATAATCTTCAAATTCATCTTTACTAGAAACAAAATCGAAGTACCTTACAAATTCACTCCCTCACATGTACCACTCAAGATGAAATCACTCAACACTCGTATATATACTCAAGGTCAAGGGTTTTAGACCTTCCTAAATGAATCTCACCAACTCTTGTCTTTTTTCTCTTAAAGGAATTTCCTCAAATCTCTTCAAGAACAAACAATTCAATCAACTTAAACTAAGCATTCAAGTATCGATTCAGAGTCAAGATAATGACTAAATAAAAAGGACAATTAAAACTAGTGAGACTTGAATCAAATAATTCACGAAGAAAATAAAGATAAAAAAAAGAATGAAGACACAAAATGAATTTAAAACACTCAATTACTAATATAAAGGATAAAAAAAGTATCCTAAAATACTAACAATTGTTTAGTTGTAAATGATGATGAGTAAAATCTAGAATCAACAAGAAATTCATTCAAAGTCACTAAAATTGAACAAATTTATCAACACCCAACACAAATCAAGTTTATCCAATCAAAATGTGGAACATTTTTAAACATCACCTAATGATTTTTGAAGTAAAGAATCAACTGAAACTTTAATTTTTTTTAAGAAAATAACCTAATTTTAAATTTAATATTGACGCAAAAGCCATCCCTAAATCTTAAAATTAGAATCTGACATAGTTTATCCATGTTAAAAATTAGATTGAATTCAAAAGATGGGGCAAATATTCGCACAGAAGAGTTCTAAAACTCTATATTTTGTAGTATAGAAAGTGCTAAAATTTCAGTTGCAAAAATGAAATAAAATTAAACAAAATCAACTTCAAATGCTCTCAAATTTGGTATTCGACCACTTTAGAATATATTTGATAAAACCCAATAATACCTACTAAAATAAGTCCAATTTCTAGGTTTAAATTTATTTTAATAGAAGAAAGCTAAAAAATTGTTGTGATAGTTTTTTTAAGCTCTAATACAAATTCATGTGATTATAGATTCAAGGATACTAAATAAACCATATCAATCAAGCAAGATATAAGATTAACAAATAAAAAGGAAGAGGAAGAGATTTAGAAGAAAGAACATATAATTTAGAAACTAAAACTCATTTAACATTACTAGAATAAAATTCAAATGTGAAAGAGAAATTCAACTCATACAAGTGAAGATTTATTCATATAATCAATACAGTTCAATTGAAGATATAAAAGGGTTTACCCCAAACTTACAAAGGAGCCTCAACATCAAATCTTCATTTAAAAATTAACAAGTAAAATGAACCCTAGTTTCTGCTGTTTATAATACTAGACAAACTAATCTAAGTTAGTTACAATAATACCCCTGATCTAAAAAAAAGCAAAATAATGAAATTATTCTATCTAGCCTATTAATTATTTAAAATATAGTCATCTCTTACTTAAATTTCCACTTTAGTATATTGTAGACTCTCCATAAGTCTTTCATTAATCTTCTAAGGTCCTCAAAATACTTTGAATTTACTTGATTATCTTCATACCTATGATAACTAATCCACATTCCATCACTTCGAATGCACAGCGTAGGAAGCGCGACCACACATCGTGTGTACGAGGATGTTTTAAATTGAGATCAATTTCAAAATTTTACTGGACATAAACCCATGCTATATATGGTTGAAACTCATCTCAAATTTAGGTATCTCAATTATGCATGGTTGAAATCTTGTAGAACACTAGAGATCGATGAAAGTTTTAATCAATCGTAGGTTGTAATGTCTTGAAATTTATATTATTCTTTAGTTTTTCTTTTATTATAGAGTAATTTTTCTTTGGACTTTTTGACACACGTGGTGTATTGATAATTTACAGTGAATTTTGATTCTTATTTTTATGCTTGAACTCATTCAAGCATTTTAAACTGAATTGCATATTTATTAACTAGTTTGTTTACTCAAAAGAGGTATAAAGTAACAATTATCTCTGCACTATAATATTGGGTTTTTGAATTTCCATTTCTTTTAAGTAACCAAAATATATTTTAAAATTATCAATTGAATCAAAGGATGAAAGACATTTTCCTTTCGACTAAGTTCCAATTCTTTAAAGTACTTTCATAGGGATATAATTACTTTATTTTTAAAGTACTTTCTTATGAATGTAATTAGTTATTCTTTACAATTACATTTAATCGAAAGATATATTTAAAATTAAAAAATTATCTAAAAAATTATCAAATTCGTAAAATCGATAGGACTTTAGACGTGAATACTGAAGAGAATCATATCCCACTTCTTTCAAAAGTTTGTGAAAATATGTTTGTATCTTTGCTTAACGAGGGTCTCCTTCAGTAACATCTTACCTTCTTCGTAGTTCATTCTTGATATACTTCACTTGATCCACGTGTTGGTCCTTCCACTCCTCACGTTCGTGAACAACCTCTTCAGCTGTTGTCTCCTAGTTCCATATACAGTCTTTCAAAACCTACTGCATCCCCACTATTATTATAAACTCCCATCATTGTCAACTTCACCCCAATTACATGGGAGAGTACATGTGTCAAACATAAATAGACAATAATTTGGATTGCGAGGCCTCTACTCAACTTGAGACACAGTGTAGTAGCTGGTGCTTGATTGCCGTTTCACTATCCATTTTATATGGGTGATGGATTTTGTTGATCTGAAAATCCCATACAGTGCTACTTTTAGACTTTCTGTGTTCCATACATTTAAGAAATATGTATTAATTATTAGTTACTACTCTTGATGTCTATACTTCTTGCATGGATTGTTTCAAAATATGTTACTAATAACATGTATTGTTAGCCTTACCCACGAAAAAAAGAACATATATTGTTGTTTTTTCAAAATATACTACTAACACATATTATAGATAACTCAGTTAAATGGTTAGGGCTTGTCATGACCCAAAATTGGCGTGATGATAGTTGTTTATTCCTACAAAGAAAAGTTAGCCTCAACCTAACGAAATTGAAAGAAATGCAGAATTACAGTAAAAACAAGAACAAGATATTTTAGAAAACTTATTCTTCTATTTAAACCTCAAAATCAGGATGTCACCTATACAATCCACTAAATACATAAATGCAAAATATGAAACAAATACAAGTCCTAATCTTTGTTTCTCAAATAGAACAAAATGTAAAAAAAGGTAAAAAGAGGGCCCGCTTCGAATGACAAGTAGCTACCTCTTCGAATTCTTGACAATCCATGAGATTAAAAGTATGAGAAAGAGATCACATGGGTCCGAGCTTGGAAACTAATTGTAGAAGCAAAGATAGAGTACCAACAATTCGCAACCTACTAAACAAAGCAACTATTTAGAAAACAAACACCCCTTACTCTCCAACGGAACCTCCTTAAACTAAAACCTACACAAAAATCAGTCCAACCTAGCAATTTTATAATACACGGCTCACAAGGCCCAATATTCTCAGTCAAATAAATCAAATAAGTCAATCTCAAATTCAAGTACTTCAATCACATGCAACAAGCATATAATTGTCCAGTATCAAGCAAGTCATGCATAAGCTTCAAAAACATAATAGGTCTCTCACCGGAACCATTTCCCATTGGAATAATATCACTAGCCGAAACCATTTTCCATAAACTTTATATCAAATCACTAGCCGAAACCATTTTCCACTGGCTTTATATCAAATTATTGCTAGAAGCATTTCCCATTGGCTTTATAAATCATCACATGTCTCATCATGGTGTTCATAATCAAAGCATACAAGCAATCTCACACCACACATAATAGAGTTCAACAATTCATAGACTTCAAATCCACATTCATGCTTTCAAGCATTTCATCAATCAATCAAAAAGGGTTACACTGAGGCAATTCACATTGTTATATTCAACACATAAACTTTTCCGTTTCATCCCTTTTTATACATTTAGAAGTAACAAGTAGACAAGTTAACCCTTCACCTCATCCCCATTACTCCCAACACATAATTAAAAAAGAAAGCATATGAATTCAACTAGAATACAAGGTTGAAGAAGCCACTTGAATTAAATCAATCAACAACCACTCTAAGAATTTAGTCTTCCCCTTTTGAAACTACTTGCAAAGCCATACAATCTAAAATAAATAAGTATTCACAGTCACCCATAGGAAACAACATTTCCCACATCAATTATGTAAAGGTAACATCCCATATTTTTGTTAAGGAAGACATTTCCTCCTTTATCCAACTTGGCGATGGGTAGTGTGATCGCCAAAGTGACTTCGCGATCCGCAAATTCCAACCAACCTCGCCTAGTGGACTATCCCCATTGCCTAAGCTACTGGAAAATTGGGTGAGCCAAGTTGCGGCTCGCCGTTCTAGTTGGCGCATCGCCAAAGGCTCCTCCCCATTGCCTAAGTGGCCTGCTTCCTTGAGTGAGTTTTTGGAAATTCAAGCGAGCTAAGGGGGTCATTTGGCAAGTTGCCAAGTGCCCTTGGATGAGCCTCGACATGCAACAACCTTAGAAATAAGTTGGGGTCTTTAATATCTTTTCATAGTTTTTTTTACAACTATACTACGTCGTTTTACCCCTCACCTAGAAACATATATAAGCATTCTATCCTCAGATTTCCTCCAACATAAGTCATTCTCTCAAGAACCTAAAATAAAACCCAAAGTTCTTCTCTCAAATAATTTCTCTCTAGAGCTTGAAGAAGAAGATAGAGTCCAAGCTAAGATCAAGCTTAGGTCTCAAATCCTCAAGAATTTATGGGCTTGTGAGTAAGGTATGATGGATTTTTATCCATGGGATCCTTTCTCCCATAGAGTCCCCTAGAATTCCCCCAATTTGAAGAAGAATTCCCCAATTCTAGTTATGGTTTCTTCCAATGTTGATCCAATTGAGTGGATTATGACTGTTTATGATTGAATTGATAGAATTACATGTTTTTTTTTTTTTTGGATGAAATTACATATACACATGCCTATTCCATGATTCTAACCTAGAAGTGATATAATTGGGTTGATGCCTTGAAGGGAAACTTTATGGGTTTAGATATCTCCTTATATGATTGATGAATTATTATTAGAATTGCTTGAGATTGAAGCATATATGAAGAATATAATGTTTATTTCTTGAGAGTAAAGCATAGACGATGATCATGAGATGTAGTGCTTGAGAGTAAGGCCTAGACTATGAATTGTTGATTGTTGGTATTGAAGTAATGGATACTTCCCACAATGCAGTGCTAAACATTATAGTATGAATGTGAAAGGTATACTCACATGAATTATTTTAGGTTGAAAGGATTGCTCACCTAAAATGAATCTAGACTAAAAGAGTATGTAATTGATGAGGCTAGAGGCGACTACCCTTGACCTCCATATGAGAAGGATTGAGATGATTTTCCATATTCCGTAGAATTGAACAGAAGGTGATTTTCCATGTTCCTGTTATGACGAATGGACATGGAGGCGAGTACCCATGATCCTTGTGAAATGATGTGGAGGCGAGGACCCGTGTCATATGATGTGATTGTGGAGGCGAGTACCATGATCTTAAAGTAAGTAAGGCAAGAGCTGAATGCCCCATAGCTTATGTAGTTAGGCAAAGAGGAGAATCCCCATGTATCTAAAAGTAAGTATGAATAATGTGAACTATGTTATGATAAATGAATAATTTGGATTGTTGCTTAAGATGCCTTCCATGACGTAAGCTTGACTAGAGGTAGATGACCTAAGTCATGTCTAAGGATAAGTAAAGTTGCTTGATAAGTGTTCCTTTCTTATTATGATGATGACTTATGTGCATTGATTATGCTTATGGTTTATATTGACTAACCATTTTTCTTATGCGGTTGATGCTAGCTATCATATTTAGTACATGTTTGTACTAACACATACTCTTGCCTACATTTCTTATAAAAAATGTAGGGTCTGGTGACATTGATTCTCATACGTGTGGCTAGGTCCATAGTTGATGCTGACTATCATATTTATTTCCTCCGTGTTTGATTGTGTTGTAGGTGATAATTGCAAATCCAAACCCCCCATCTGATTGTTTGCCTATAATCGATCACATCCTAATCGTTTACACCTAGAATTGGATAAGGTGTACTTGAGATGTTAATCAAAATGGCGCTACTGCCGGGGGGTGTTGTTGTTTAGAATTCTATTATTTAAGTTGAATTGTGATCTTTTTGGTTGTAGTTGAACAAAGGAAGAGATGAGTGTGAACAGGAGTAATGGTAGCCAAGTGGGCCACCAAGACGATGTTTGAAATCTAAATGATGTGCATGACCCAATTTAATTGGGCGGTATTGGTGCAATACATCTACCTCCCATTGAGGGGAATGTAGTCTTCCATATTACTAGCACGATGCTACAACTCCTCCAAATGAAGGGATTATATGGAGGGCTGGCCTACGAAGACCTACATGAGCATATTCGGAACTTCATGGATGTTTGTGGTCCATTCTCATTCAAGAACATATTACAAGAATCAGTCCATCTCAGGTTGTTTCCATTCTCTTTGATGGGTGAAGCCACAAAATGGTTGGCTAAGTTACCAAGGGACTCCTTCACCTCTTGTGATGAGCTTAACACAATGTTCTCTGTGTGATTCTTTCCTCGTCAAAGATGATAACGCTCAGGGATAGTATCCAAGGGTTTAAATGCCTGGAGGGTGAACCAATCCACGAAACATGGCTAAGGTTTGGTACTTTAATGCCCGACTCATGGACTTTGAGACGACGTGCTTCTACAATAGTTCTATAGGATTCCTGACTCGGTGAATAAATGAGTTGTTGATCAACTTGTTCTCAGAGGTATAATGCAACAACCCTATGAAGTAGCATCTCAACTCCTTGATAGTATAACCAAGATCAATAGGGCAATGTACACTCGTGAATACAAGTCTCTCCTCTCACTTTTAGGATTACAACGGAGCAGATCGAGAAGGATCAAGAGAGAGACCAAAACATGGCCAAAATGATGACCCACCTGGATATCTTAGCTAAAAATGTGATGGGTAGTGGTTTGTAAAGTGTAAATGTTGTTGGTGTTAGTGGAGTGAACCCTGATGAAGCGCAATTTGAGGCGCTATACAACGAAGAAGTGAACTTCCTTGTAAATCAAGAAGGAGGTTTTCTTTCCAATCACCAATGCCTGGTGGAAATCCAGGTTGGAATAGAGATAATGGATGGAGAGATCGTGATAGGGAATGGCGTGTTCATAGTACTACTTGGAAGGAAAGGGATGGTGACAAGGAAAGATATGTCCCACCTCATGCATACCAAAAGCCCAAGGAGCAAAGAGCTAACCTGGAGAACTTTCGTACAGAAGACATGCTTGCATGCATTCTTAACAAAGTTGAAGGGTCGGACAAAGTGTTGAAAGAGATGAAAGAGGATGTCTCAACTCTCAATCAGACGGTGACTTGTTACTCAATCTCTATTAAGCAGCTGTAGACACAAATGGGTCAAATCTCGACTCATTTAAATCTAAGACCAAAAGGAGGGTTGCCTAGTGATACAATGGCAAACCCCAAAAATGAAGCTTGAATGGGTATTTCCATCATTCACGACGTTAAATAAGGCGCTTCTTGGGAGGAAACCCAAGTATTTGATGCTATAGTTTTGATTTTGAATAACGGGTGTTGATGTTATAGGTTGAAAAATTAAAATTGTTAGAAATGAACAATTAGGCGAGCTAAAAGTCAAGTCAGTGACACGCCGAAGTAGTCGGCAAGCCCCGACTTGGATCGCCGTTGGAACCATCCAACTTGCTGAGAGTTCTGCAAATCTCAGCGAGCCAAAATACCACTCGATGAATAACTGAGTGGGTCGGTGAGCACGACTTATATAGCCGAATGGAGCATGACCTGAAAGGTTTTAAAGGCCAAATAGTTTAAAATTTCAAAATCCTTCATCTTCTCCAATTTTGAACTCTCATACTCTCATCCATATAGTATATTGTTCATATTTCTCACTTTTTTATTCTCATTTCACTTGGGATCTTTACTCGGGAATTGTGGAATACTTTTCTGCCTAGCATTTCACCTATTTTCGTCGGCATAAAGGTTGGTTTTCAGAACCCCAAACTCAAGTAGTTGAACTTAAATGAAATTGGTATTTTTTTGTCGAATATTGTTTGGTAATCATTGTGTGATCGTTTGTTTGCCTAATTTTAATTGAAATAAGTTTAAATTGGCCTTTAATCCTGAATCCTTTGTTGTGATTGTTTAAAATCGAGTCTAAATTGTTGGGTTGTGATGAAATTGTGTTGGGTCTAGTAGGGTGAAGTATGAGTAACCCCGGATTGTGCTAAATGTCAGATTTCACCCAATGGTGGAGTGGTTGATGTCATTTTTAAGGGTAAAAGACGTTCTATTGGCCAATTTTGGCCAAATTGAGGGAAATCTGAGTACCCCAAGGGCATGGGTAATATGGGTCTTACCTTAATTTCATAATGTAGGTGTTTAATTTTGTTTTTAGGGGTTGCGGGCTTGATTTTGAAGTAAGGGGTGAAAAACTGGCACGTTGGGCCATTTGGCTAGCTGAGTCGAGCTTGCCGAGTGGTTCAGCGGTTTGCCAAACGTCCCCTAGATCCCCCTTAATTTCCTCAAATTGGTGAATTTGATCCTGTAACTTTTGGCGATATGCCTGAGCTCGCCAAAAGTCCCCCTTGATCGCCCTTCTACACCCCTAAATCCCTAAAATACAATGTGACTTTCGGTGAGTTACTTTTAGTTTGCCGAATGGTGTCGGCAATTCGCCTGAAGGCCCTGGACATCACTGACCAATTTTAAATTTCAAAAATTTTTTCTCTGTAACTTTCGGTGAGCCAGTCGATTTGGCGACTCACCGAACGGTTTGGCGAGTCTTTCTGCAATTTATTTTCTGCACTTTGTTTGGAACTTTTTTTAATGTTTTTCTATGTTGTTTTACAGAAATGGCCAGACCCAAAGTATCCGGAAGAGACACAATGCCCCACAAGCGGGCACGTGGAGTCATTATATATCAGGAAGCAACTACTTCTAAGGCTAAGGCAACAAAGCTACCTCCTAAGGGAGGCAAAGAAAAGGGCAAGGCGCCCATGGCTGAGACATTGGAGTACAACTCCGATAGTGAGGGGGAATCCTATGATTCTCAGGCTTCTATATCTGAGCCTGAGGATGACTAACTGTTACATGCCCGGAGACCGAAGCTGCACTCCAAGTCAATGAACGATCTGTCTAGGATACTGGTCCCTCAAACTCCTTCTCCTTCTCAGCTCCAAAGCAGACAGTAGTCCCAGCACCACTGGTACAAGGTCCTCATCCCTAATCTCGCAACAAACTAAAGTCTGAGGGATTGAGAACCATATTAGAGGAGAATAGATTTTCAACAGTGTGTGGTGGACAAACATCCACCGGTGTGGGACACTATCAGGTTTCACAAATTCGAGGTTTTCAGCAAGCATCGTGGCCCATGTATTCCTACTTGGGTTTGTGAGTTCTATTCTGCTAATAGTGACTTGGTGCCTAAACGGAAGAAGAAGGCAAGTGCCTTCAAGCCGGTGGATTCAGTAGTGGTTCGAGGCAATAAGGTTTGCAGTAGATATGATATAAATGTTGTGTTCGAGCATGCTACCAACTTCATGCATGACTATCATAGTATGTTTATGACAAAGACTCTGGATTACCTCAAAGGTTGGCTGACCCCTTTTATTCAAACATCACCCTGAGGTGGATTGAGGCTGGAGCGCCAATAGAGAAGAAGAATGTTAATGTGGTGGCTAGATATTAGTTTGGTTTTATCAGCAACACGATCATGCCATCCCAGAAGATGGCCATGAGGGCCAAGCAGCGCCAGATGTCTCTCCCATTTCCGGTGTTGATTACCAAGTTGTGTCGAGGTGCCAGAGTGACATAAAATGAGAAGAGGAATGTCGATATTACACTCGTATCTTCTACCGACATCTGGCGTATAGAGCCTAAGTACACACAGGACGAGGCTGATAGGAGGAGAGGAGCTCTGGTGGACACGTACTCGGAGGTTAACATTGATATGATACCTCCAGAGGCGAGCATGCCTACTCCGGCCACTAGGCCTTCAGGTACTACTAACTCCACTCCTTCTGATACTCCTGGCAATTTTGTTGTGCCTCCTCCCCCTAGATCTGCTGCTGCTACTTCTGCATCCCAACCCCTATCACCTAGCCATGCTCTACAAGATGGGCTATTTTGCCCAGTCTGATGATGTGCATGCCTCCTGATTAGAGGCCGCTATTCCTAGGATGATTGAGAGGGCCATTGTTGCTGCTTTGTTTCGATGGTGAGATCTAGTGGAGCTAAGGATGGTGTGATACCGGACACTGATTCCAAGACTAAGAGTTTCTTGATAGTTGAGACACCGTGCACTGATGCCCCGACATATAGAGTGACTGAGATACAGACTTCACCCATGCCTAGCCTGGCAGGATGTTTCTTTTTACCTCCCTCTCGGTTGTGTTTTACTGACCGTTAGGTTTTAGTTGCATTTGAGGACAACTGCATGTTTTTGTGGGTGGGCGAGGTATTTCCATACCTATCTCTTTTAGGCTATTTTGTGAATATTATGTTTCTGTTTTGTGAATATTGAGCTTATTGGGTTATATATATATATATATATATATATATATATATATATATATATATCTTGGTTGATGAATTGTGTGTGAATATGGAATCATCTTTGTGTGAGGAAATTTGAGTACCTTTGTTGAGCTTTAAACTTGTATTCGAAGCAAGTATTGTGAACTTGAGAACACTAGATAATGGTGAGTCACAATTTGAATCTTTGAGTGCACAATTAAACATTGCAGGTGTTGTTTGAACGTTGTTGTGTGCATTTTTTTTGAGTCTTATGAAGTAAAAATTGTAGACATCCTTGTTGAACTGATTGATCTTCAGTATTACTTGAGGACAAAAAAAAATTTTAGTTGGGGGTGTTCATGAGTCCGAAATTTGGACTCATTATGGCTTTGATTTGATAGTTTTAGTGTCCTTAAATGCCAAATTTATGCTATAAAGTGATGTTAAAGCATTTATTTTCAGGTATATAAGCTAAGGAGCAAGGCAAGGACACTACCACGAAAAATGAGCAAAACAAGCTGAAGAAGTGAAGAAAAGCGATCCTGGTGATCGCCAAGACTTTGATGATCATACAAATAGTCACCATAGCTTAAGCACAAACACTACGACTGCCAATTCTCAATCATGGGTAGGGTAGTTCCTCTCATTGGGTCTTTAACTACCTAAAAGAATAGGCAGTCACCTTATCCTTATGCATTAGAACACCACTTAACTCTACTCTAGAAGCATGACAATAAACAGTGAAGTCCACACCCTCCTCGAATAAAGTTAAAATAAGAGTCGAAGTCAACAAGGTCTTGAGCTTTATAAAGATATCCTCACACTTATCAGACCACTTGAAACTCACACTCTACCGAGTCAATCTAGTCAAAGAAGATGAAGTGGTAGAGAAGCTCTGCATAAATCATCGGTAATAGCCTATAAATCCCACAAAATGCCAGATCTCACTAACCGATGTTGGTAAAGTCCAACTCCTCTGTCACGCCCCGAGGCTACCCCCTTAATGTAACATGGGACATAGGATCACGAGTGACCCCAAGTTAACCCTAAGTTTGGCTTATATCAAGCATATTAAAAATAACTGAGTAAACCATATACTATGCGGAATTTAAAACAGTGGATATCTGAAAATAGGGAAATATAAAATATACTAGGAGTTTAGTGATAAGTGAACAACCACTTAAAAATTAAGTTGAATATACTAACATGTCTGAAAAGCCTCTAACTGAGTTGAGTTGCTCGGACATGCCCCCAGCTAACTCTAACAAAAGTGAAGCAAAAAATAATGACTAAAATGAAAGCATGTCTATAATCCTCGAAGTATGAGGTCTCACCACTAAAGCTGTTGAAGTCGGATCGAGAATCGATCTAAGCGTGATCTAGATATTGAGTACCTGAACCTACATCATGAAAGGATGTAGCGGAAAGTATGCTTCAGTACTGGGAATGTATTCAGCATGCAGGATATGTTTACTAAGTTGAACAAATATATATGAGCTAAATAAAGCATAACTGATTAATGACATAATTTGAGTAAGTATATAAATATCGATATGTAACTGAAAAATTGAACTAAATGCAATGACCAAGTACTAATCATGAAGATAACATGCTGAACTGTATACTGATATAAATACTGAAAACTTAGTGATGAGTCTGAGATTTGAACTCATTTAGGGCTTTGTTTTAATAGTTTTAGTATCCTCAAATGCCTAATTTATGCTATAAATTGATGTTAAAGCATTGATTTTTAGGTATATAAGCTAAGGATCAAGTCAAGGACATTACCATAAAAAAATGAGCTAAACAAGTTGAAGAAGTGAAGAAAAGCGATCATGGTGATCGCCAAACCACTCGGCGAACCGCCAAGTGGCTATTTAGCTCACCCTAAGTTCCAGCTTGCTAGCCTTGGGGAAAAAACCAAGTTTGCGACAGAAATAGGCATTTGGTGAATTGCTGATCCACTCTTCGATGGGAACCGTAATCACCTAATGTCACAGAACCCTGAAGATAACTAACCAATGCAAATTGACGATGGATTGGAGCAAATGGCGGATCGCTGACCTGTTCGATGAAGCCCGACTTATCTTGCTCAATGGCTTTTCAAGAAAAAAATTGGGCAACTATAAATTTAATTTTGAACTAAAGATTTAGGGGCATGCTATCATTCCGTATAGTTTTCTTTTAGTTTTGAGTTCCATTGTAAACTTTGAAGCTTTTGAGGCTCAAACTTGAAGATTTACAAGTGGGTTTCTGAATTTCTTCAATTTGGACCATTGTAAAGACTTGGGAACCTTTACCCAGATCATGACTAATGTATTTTGTAATCGTTTCTCTATTTTTATGATGTGTAGCTAAATCCCAAATTCCTGGAATGTGAGTATGTGATTATGGGCTGAATTAGCTTAAAGATATTGATTATTACTAATTTAAACGCTTAATAAAAGTGGGTTTAATTGATAGCTGTGTTTTAAATAAAGAATTGTAGTTGCAAATGCAATTCGAACTTAGAATTCTGGGCTTGCTTGAAAAAGGGGTTTTAGAATCAAAGCTTTCAATTGATGATTGTAGTTATTGGGTTGACATAGGTTTAGCTCAAAAGAGTAAATCCTAACCTTAATTCTACTTATCTAGCTCGAGAGAGTAGATGAATGAAGGTGAAGGGGCTGTTTTTATTTGCTAAGCTTGTTGATGTTCGAAAGAAATCAATCGTGGTAATTTTTTCGAGAGAAAACTCTCTCACTTATAGTCTAGCTAACCCACTTATATTTAAATATTTATTAGTAGTTTCAATTACCCATGTAGTGAAATTTGCCTATAATTAATCGCATCCCGAGAATTCCTCTCTATATTGTTATTTCCTCCATGTTTGATTGTGTTATAGCTGATAATTGCAAATCAAAATCTCCTATCTAACATTCGTTATCACCCCTTATATTTTTTGTATGTTTTTGATCATTTCTATTCCTATAACTGATTAGACCACATTTGTACTTCATAATTTAATTTGAACACGTACCTCTCCCTATGGGTTCGACCCCAGCATTTTGTTGGGTTTTATACTAGTTAACGATCCTTTACACCTAGAATTGGATGAGGTGTACTTGAGACGTTAATCAACTTGTTGATGCAAGGAGATTTTGATTGTGGAAGCTATGATTAACCGACATAAACCACATGAGCTAAGCATGTAGTTCGATGTATACACCCTATAGAGAGAACACAATATACCTTGCGAAGGGTATAAATGCATGACTTTGGCGTGATCACTAATACTGATGCCCAATAGAGGGGACTTATTATCCTATGCGGGCACATTGTTCTAAGACTATGAGGGTCTGCTGAACCTAGTCAAACTCAGTGCTAAGTCTACTCCCAACTGAATACATCTGAAGCTAAAATGCACTAAATACTGAATAGCTCAAAATATTGACATGCTAATTGAGAATGCAACATTTATATACTGAGAATGTGACATTCAAAATCTGGAGCATGATTTTCTGTTTAACTGACCTAACAAGTATAATTTATGAACTATGAAAATTTACACAAACTAGGGTTCTGAGTTTTATACAAGGAATTATGCAACATTTCCAAGAAAACATGTTACTTGGACTAAGATTCTGTAGCAGCTGAAATCATAATAAATACCCAATATTTTTCAAACCCTAGGTCTAAACAAGCTATGTAGTATCAAGGAATTGACTAAATTCTAGGGACTTATTGGATGAAAGGAACCCACAACTGAAATCCCACATACCTGGTGACGAAATCTACAGAGAAATCCTTTGGATTTTGGGGTTGAACTTTGAATAATGCTTCTGCCTTTTCTTGGAAGAGTTGGTCGCTTCTTTCTCTTCTTTTAACTCTAAGTTGGATGATTTTTTTGGAGAATGAGTGTTCTGGGTATGTCGGACTAAGTTATCAGGATTAGATTAAGTAAAACGACGTAGTTTAGACATCAAACGACATTGTTTAAGGGCTCCAACGCATAGGAAAAAGACCAAAACGACCCTAACTTAAAAGCTGACGAAGGCCATCCACGATGGGACTGACAGACCATCGTTTGAACTACCGGCCATTGACTAGAGTTGTGGTTCATGGTCTACCTGAGAAGGCTTCACTAAAACAAACATAACTATTTACTCTGAGCTTGGATTTTAGAAAACTCGATGGCTTTGGAAAAATGATTCAATTATGTTCAATTTGATAGGTCATGAGCCAGCTAATTCATTTTGTGCTGAAAGAGATGACAATTTGAAGTTTCCCAACAACCGTTTTCCTCTAAATAGCTGCTGACCTTCACCTATGGCCAGACCTACCATCCTTAGGTCCAACCACGGATCGTATTGGTCGATCATGGGTGTAATCAGAGACCATCAAATTTTGGACCCTAATGATGGAACACCACCTATGGACCGTGGGTACATCAGCGGACCATCTTTATGAGCCATCATATGCTACTGGGATATTACATTTTCGGAAAACCTAACTCACCATCCACAACACCTACCTACGAACCGTCATCCCACATATGGCTTGTGGGTGGTGTCGTTAGTGCTAGCATAAAACTTCATAAAAACCTAAAATTTCTATCTTTTCTAATCAAAGGTGTTACAATATCTACCCCTTGGGAACATGCTTCCTAGAATGAAGTCTGAACAAGCTAAGTATGGAGGGAAGGAGCTGAAATCCCTAACATTAAGTACTAGAAACTGATATCTAACTGAACTGATTTCCATGAACATGCAAATGTGATGAAATGCAGGAATTACTGAGGGAACAAGATACTGAGACTGAATTACTCAAGAGTAAACTGAGAGATTGGAGAGGAACAAGTACGTCAAGTTGAAACAGAATCAAAATGAAATAGGTGAGGATACTTGGCCATTATGGCTGCTTCCACTTCCCAAGTAGCTCACTCTACAGACTGACTCCTCCACAAAACCTTTTGTGAAGCGACCTCCTTATTTCTCAACCTTCAAACCTGATGGTCAAGAATTTCAACTTGCCCCTCTTCATAAGTAAGACTTATCCTTCACATCCATACTCTCTAATGGTGTTATGGATGTTGGATCACCCACACACTTCTTTAATAAGGAAATTTGAAAGATTGGATGAACCACAACTAGTTCTGCTGACAACTCTACCTCATAAGCCACAATACCACATATCTAGGACTGAGCTTCCCTTTCTTGATAAATCTCATCACCCCTTCATAGGTTACACCTCCAGGAAAACCCAATCATCGATTTCAAACTCTAAGTCCTTTCTCCTCACATATGTATAGGCTTTTTGATGACTCTAAGCTGTCTTTAGCCTATCTCTGATGAGATGAACTTTGTCCGTAGCCTCATGAGCTAAATCTGGGCAAATCAAGGCTTCTTTATCTACTTCAAATGAATCGATTGGGGATCTACATCTACGCCTATATAGTGCCTCATACAGGGCCATACGAATACTATAATTGAAGCTATTCTTATAGGTGAACTCTATGAGAGGTAGGTGATCATTCTAACTACCCTTGAAATTGATCACGCAAGCTCGCAACATGTCCTCTAAGGTCTGAATGGTATGCTCTTCCTGACCATCTATCTGTGGATGAAAATGCTATACTGAGATTTACTTGAGTACCAAGACCTTTCTGAAATGATTTCCAAAAATGAGAGGTAAACTGAGGACCTCTATCTGATATGATAGACAAGGGAATCCCATGCAACCTGACTATCTCATTGATGTAGAGTTTGGTGTAGTCCTCCGCTAACTATTGTCTTGACAACCAAGAAGTGAGCAGACTTAGAGACTCTATCCAGTATCACCCAAATAGAGTCATATTGTCTACGAGTACGAGGTAAACCCGTGATGAAATTCATGTTTAATACTTCCCATTTCCATGTAGGAATATTAATCTCTTGAGTCATACCTCCTAGTTTCTGATGTTCTATGTTAACCTATTGACAGTTGGGATACTTAGCAACAAAGTCTGCTATGTACCTCTTCATGTCATTCCACCAAAAAACTTCCCATAGATCACGATACATCTTAGTGGCACACGGATGAATAGAATATCTAGGAATGTGGGCTTTTGTAAGGATCTGCTTACTCAGCTAACCCACATTTTGAACATATAAGTGACCCTGGTAACAAAGTACACCATCTCCCCCTTAGGAGAAAACCTCAACTTTTTGTTAATGAACTGCACCTTTCATTTAAAGTAATATTGGATCGCTATACTTCTTTTCCTTAACATCCACTACTAATGGGGATTCTGATACATTTTGAACTATCACACCACTATATGATGTGTCTATATGGCAAACTCCTAAGCGAGGAGCCAGTGAACATCTTTGACTAACTCTTTCTTTTCTTCCTTAACATGTGCTACACTACCCATAGACAGTGTGTTGAGAGCATCAAACACTACATTGGTCTTACTAGGATGGTAAAGCACATTCATGCCATAGACCTTGAGGAATTCAAGACATCTCATATGACGAAGATTAAACTCTTTCTGGGGGAACACATACTGGAGGCTTTTCTGATCTGTGAACACTTCAACATGAACACCATACAAGTAATGTCTCCAAATATTTAGTGCAAATACTACGGCTGTAATGAGTTGAGTATTCCTTTTTATGGACCTTTAACTGTCTAGAAGCATAAGTTATTACCTTACCTTGCTACATCAACACAAAACCTAAGCCGATCTTAGAGGCATCACAATCACATAACCGTCTGAACCATCTGGTAAAGTCAAGACAAGAGCTCTAGCAGCCTAGTCTTTAGTTTTGAGAAACTATTCTCACATTTATCTGACCATTGAAATTTAACCTTTTTATGAGTCAACTTAGTCAATGGGGAAGCTATGGATGAAAATCATTCAACAAACCTTCTGTAATAACCGGCCAAACCCAAGAAACTTCTGATATCGGTCGGAGAGGTGGGTCTAGGATAGTGTTGTAGTGCCTCAATTTTCTGAGAATCCACTCAAAACCCTTCATTGGATACCACATCACCAAGTAAAGAGATGGAATACAACTAGAATTCACATTTGATGAACTTAGCAAAAAGCTAGCAATCTTTGAGAGTTTGCAGAACAACTCTCCAATGAGTAGCATGCTCTTCCTTACTCCGAGAATAAATGAGGATATCATCAATAAAGATGATGAGGAACAAGTTGAAATACTATTTGAACACCCTATTCAGTGAATCCATGAAAGCTGCAGGAGCATTTGTTAGTCCAAAAGACATAACTACAAATTCATAGTGACCATAACGAGTCCTGAAGGCTGTCCTCGGGATGCCACTATCTCTAACTCTGAGATGATGATAGCCAGATCTAAGGTCTATCTTAGAAAATAAAGTAGCACCCTGAAATTAGCTGAACAAGTCCTCAATCCCGAGGATGGGATATTTGTTCTTGATGGTGACTTTGTTCACCTACCGATAGTCCATGCACATTCAGAGAGAGCTGCCTTTCTTTTTAATAAACAATACTGGAGCACCGCATATATAGATACTTGGTCTGATGAAGCTCTTAATAAGAAGCTATTTCAATTACTTATTCAGTTCCTTAAGCTCGATTGGAGCCATTATGTAAGGAGGAATTGAAATAGACTAGGTATCTAGGAGGAGATCTATTCCAAAGTCAATTTCCCTTTTGGGAGGAACTCTAGGAATATCTTCTGGGAACACTTCCGGGAACTCATTTACTACAAGGACTGACTCAAGAGTTGGGGTTTCAGATTTTGAATCCTTGAACCGAAAAAGATGATATATATACCCTTTGGAAGTCATCTTCCTAGCCTTAAGGTAGGAGATAAATCAACATATAGGACTGAAGGATCCTAGTTCTACAATCCAGTGAGGCATAACCGGAATGTAACCAATCCATGCCTGGAATGATATTGAAATCTACTATTTTTAGCTCTACAAGGTCTACTAATGACATGACAATTTCAGTATACCCGTCTAGCTATAACTGGGTCACCAACTAGAGTAGAGACTAAGAAGGGTTCTGAAAGAGTTTCTAGACTAACATTGAAGTTTACTCCTATATGGGGAGTTACAAAGAAAAGTGTAGCCCCTGGATATAATAATGCATAAATATCTAAATAGAAGACTCGTAATGTACCGGTGACAACATTAGGAGAATCATCATGGTCCTAGCGAGCCTGGAGAGCATACAACCTATTCTAGTGCTGACCACCACCTGTACCAGATGAGGCACCCTATTGAGTTTGGCGACCTGGCTGTGCTGTAGAATGAGCCCTATTGTTGTTACCTCCTTGCCCCTACGTGGTAGAAGAGCAATCCTTCAACCTATGGCCAGATTGACAACACCCAAAGTACCCTTCTTTGTCTGCTAGACAATCATTCAGATGGTTCACACCACACTTTAGACAAGTTGGGAAAGTGTTGTTACTTGAAGTAATCTCCTGAGACATAGAGCTTGATGCCCTACCTTTCTAATCTTGTCAAAATCTAGGGGTATGGAGCATTAGCTGATTAAGGTGTTGGGGCTGTAGACCATTATTGAAACTGTGAGTGATTTCCACCACTCGATCACTACTGAGAGTATTCATAATTCCCTGTTCTAGCCTTTTTCTTGTCCTTGGCCATTTCCCTAAGCTTATCTCCCTCAACCTACTGAGCATGAGTTATGAGTCTAGAGATATATAAATCCACTAGAACGATAGGATTCCTGCACTCGATCTTCACCAGGTCGGATACCCTAAATAAGAACTTACTTATTTTTGTCCTTGGATCGGCAACCATATGTGTAGAATACCTGTAGAGCTAGGTGAACTTTAGCCCATACTCTTGTAAGACCTTAGAATCTAGTAGACTAAGCAAGGGGCTAAATGGGAAGTGACAATCCAAGTATTGAGCCTCGACACCCTTCACAAAGACCCAGACAGATTGTGAAGGGCACCACGAATTGTGGTGTAGCCCATGGTGGTTCATAGTACTGAGCCAAAGAGGGCTCCCCTCCCACAAGCCCCCAATCAACTTGTGAAGAGCACAACTAGCCATGGTGATGGCCGTGGAGGGAAGGCAACAACTGCCTTAAGAGTGACCCTCCACATCAGCCACTTGATAGCTCGTGAGAGCCTAGACGAATTGTGAAAGGGGTCGTAAGGGGAGTAGGGTTTTAGGGTAGGATTTCCAAGCTACTGGTTAAGGACCACGGCTGCCACAATAGGCCGTCAAGTCCTTGACAGCTCGTGGAGCCTCGCGTGTGGGGGTTTTGTCAGCTGAAAGTTCAAGGGCTATTGGGTCTTTTCCTATTTATTTTATATTGATACTTTGTCGTTCTACCCATGCATAGGTCCCCTATATAAGTGATTTTAACCCCAAATTCAACCCAGTCAAGTCATTCTCTGAAATTCACCCAAAGAAATCAAGTTCTTCCTCTCCAAAATTTTTCTCTCTAGAAACATGAAGATGAGGGGTTCAGCCTAGGGTTTCAAAGAAAGTCTCCAATTCCACCATAGAAGGCAAGATTTTGGCATTGAGGTATGATAAGTTTCATCCGTGGATTCCTTCCATTCACGTAGTTCCCAAAATTTCCTATTTTTAAAGTTAGAAATCCCCAATTATGTTAGGATTTTCTTTAATTTCCATGGGTTCTCTTTATTATTGATTTAATTATGATCTCTTATGCATGAATTTATGAAATACTATGATTTTATGATGTTTTCCTTATGAATCCATGAAACCCCAATGTTATTTTCAAGTTATGAACATATAATGCGGGTCTTGACTTATGAAGGAAGAGTTTTTTGAAATCAAGCATGAATTGATTTACATGAATTTTTGATGAAACCCATATCTAACCAATTTTTTTCTTAATTTTTGATGATTGAAAGTGGGGTTTGAACCTTGAAAAGGTGAATTATGGAATTATGCATGTTTTTATGAAATCTTTGTAGATGTTTTAAGGATGCTTTGAGAGTGAAGTATCAATGATGATGCTTTTGTTGTGTTGTTGAAAGGATTTCTCATATACACATAAAAGAATGATTGTGAAAGGTTTTCTCACATAGTAAGGATTCTAAGGTTGAAAGGTCTTCTCACTAAATGAATCAAAGATAAAGAGCTATCTTAATGGAACCTATGTTTTATTGGTTATTAAATGATACATTTCCATGGATGACTTATGACTTAATTGGATTGTCAAGATGGTGTGCCCTTCCATGGATAATAAGAACAAGTAAGAATATGAATATTCCATGGGATTTATGCTTAGTACCTAGAGAATATTGAGATGAAATCTCTCCCGTTAGTAGATGTCTGGTTTCTAGAAGCAATCTACTTAGCCCTTACCTATGTTCCCCCATAGGATGATTGTCTAGATAGACATTAGCTAGTGGATAAGATAGAAGTTCATGGTCCTTACCTTGGCAAGTGGCGGTGTGGGAGACATCGAGGGATTATATTATAACTCACATGGCCTCTAAGTTGGTTAAGGCTAATTCCCACAATAATAATGAGCTAAGGTTACTTCAAGAAGTATCGCACATGTGTTCAAAGGTTTTAAATGATGTTAGCTTGCATCGACCATGTTTTATGACTTATTTTTTCTAACTTTTTTGTATCATGTTTTAGCATGGTCATTACATGTCATGAAAGGTCCTCTTTTAGCATGATTTAAATGTTTTATGCATAGCTATCATACTTGGTACATTATTTTGTACTAACGCATACTCTTTCCAACATTTCCCCAAATATAAGGTCCGACAGTCAGGGTTCTTAGTTTCATGGCTAGTGGTTGATTGCTTGGTTCCTGAGCTTTGTTGAGTCCTCATGCTTCGAGGATGAATTTTTATTGTTTCAGTTCTTTGTTATTTCCAATTTTGGACAGGATGTATGGGCTAGGCCCAATTTCATTCTATTGTATTAAATGGCTATTGAGACAACTTGTTTAGACTTCCACTTTACTTTTATAAAAATTTTGGACTTGAAATGTTGTCTTCACTTCTTTTGTTCTATTTTTAATGTTATGAATGATGGGGTCTCTGGGGGTCTTATATGCCATGTTACTCTTAGGGTGTACCCCTGGGTCGTGAAAAACTTGGTATTAGAGCACAAGGTTTAGAATGGTCCTAGGATGTCTCATAAGCCACGTGGAGTAGAGTCTTATTCATGAGTGTGAAGCAGGCCACATTTATGAATGAGAGGCTACAAGTTGATTAGGAAACTCCACTTTTTTCATTACTCTAAAGTCGTGTGATAAAGTTTAACTCTATAAGGTCTCTCTCCTAATGCTTATCTAGTGCTCTTTATGATATGGATACTCGAAGAGCTTATGCTACAAGGAATGTGAGGGAGAATGCATAACAAAAAGATCCTTGCCAAGATCCTCAATTTCTATCGATCCTTTGGCTGAGCAAGTGACTAATACAGAGTTTAGGGATGCTTTTCAAGTATTGGCTCAAGCCATCATGGCCCAAGCCAATAGGGAGGTTATGGTTCCTGTGAATCCGAATTTGGGTACGATGGAATCTAGAGTAAGGGACTTCATTAGGATGAAGCCTTCGATTTCATGGTTTTTAGGTTGAGGAAGATCCTCAGGAGTTCATTCATAAGGTTTAGAAGGTGTTGATGACCATGGGAGTGATGCCGATGGAAAAGGCGGAGTTGACCACTTATCAACTTAAGGGTGTGGCTCAAATATGGTACAACCAATGGAAAGAAAGGATATTGGAAAATACAGGTCCTCTTGATTGGGAAAATTTTAAGGTTTCTTTCCTTGATAGGTTCTTTCCCCTTGAGATGAGACTTGAATTTATCAACCTTCGTCAAGGAAATATGAGTGTGAGGGAATATGCTTTGAAGTTCACATAAATATTCTAAATATGCCCTACAGTGGTTCCTGATCCAAGGGCAAGGATGAGAAAGTTCATTTTGGGTGTGTCTAGAATAGTGGTTAAAGAATGTCGCACCGCTATGATCATTAATAACATGGACATTTCTTGTCTCATGGTTCATGCTCAACAAATCGAAGAGGAGAAACTTACGGAAAAGACTAGGGAGACAAAGAGGGATAAAAGTGTTGATGGTAATTTCTTTCATGCAAGGTCCGATGGACATGGTTGTCCTAGATTTCGACAAAGGTTTTTTGGTCAAGGTTTCTCCAATGCTCCTCCTAAGTTCAACAAAGAAATGGTATCTAACTCTAAGCCTCAAGGAGGGAACAATAGAGAATCTTCATATTCTATGTCTACTTGTGCTAGGTGTTGAAGGAAGCATGAGGGTAAGTGCCTAACCCGCACAACTGGTTGCTTCAGTTGTGGTAAAAGTGGTCATAAGATGAGGTATTACCCAATGCTGACAGGTAAAGGAAGAGAGGACAAGCAACCTCCTCCTATTGGTTCGGGTTCCAATTCTCCCAAGCAAAACCAATTCTATACTTTTCAGACTCGTGGTGAACAAGAGGGTTCTCCCAATGTGGTTCCCAGTATGTTGAAAGTCTTCCAACTTGATGTGTATGCTTTACTTGATCCCGGTGCTACCTTGTCTTTTGTGATGCCATATGTGGCAATGAGGTTTGATGTTCTTTCGGACGTGTTGTTAGATCTATTTTCTATCTCTACTCCTATTGGTGATTCTGTTGTGGATAAGAGGGTCTATAGAAAGTGTCCAATTTCCTTGTCCCATATAGTTACTTTTGTTGACTTAGTAGAGCTTGATATGCTATATTTTGATATTATCCTTGGTATGGATTGGCTGCATTCATGTTATGCTTCTAATGATTGTAGAACTCATGTAGTGAAGTTTCAGTTTACGAATGAGTCTGATCTAGAGTGGAAAGGGGGAAATTCTATGCCTAAGGGTCAGTTTGTCTCTTGTCTTAAAGCTAGAAAGATGATTTCTAAGAGTTGCATTTATCATCTAGTTAAGGTGAGGGATGTGGATTTCGAAACCCCTACTCTTGAATTAGTCCCCATTGTTAATGAATTTCTGAAAGTGTTCCCAGATGATTTACTCGGTATTCCTCCCAAAACGGAAATAGATTTCGTTATTGACCTTCTCCTAGATATGCAACCTATTTTTATTCCTCCTTAGTGAATGACTCAAACGAAACTAAAGGAGTTGAAAGAACAATTGAAAGATTTGTTGGATAAGGGTTTCATCCGACCAAGTATCTCTCCATAGGGTGCTCCAGTGTTGTTTGTTAGAAAGAAATATGGTTCCATTTGTATGTTTATTGACTATCGTTAGTTGAACAAGGTGACCATTAAGAATAATTATTGTATCCTCTTCTAAGAATAGATTTTTTATTTGACCAACTCCAAGGAGCAAGTTTCTTTTCCAAGATTGACCTTAGGTCGGGTTACCACCAATTGAGGGTGAAGGATGATGATATTATGAAAAATGGCTTTTAGAAGCCAGTATGGTCATTATGAGTTTTTGGTGATGTCGTTTTGGTTGACTAATTCTCCGACGACATTTATGGATTTGATGAATAGAGTGTTTAGAAAATACCTTGACATGTTCGTGATTGTGTTCATTGATGATATATTGATCTATTCGAGAAGTGAGGGTGAGCATATTGATCATGTGAGGATTGTGTTGCAAATTCTCAAAGGCCAACAACTCTTTGCTAAGTTTAGAAAATGTGAGTTTTGTTAAGGTCCATAGCTTTTCTTGGTCACATTATTTTGAGTAAGGGTATTGAGGTAGATCCTAAGAACACAAATGCGGTCAAGAGTTAGCCTAGACCTCCATCCTCTTTGGACATTAGAAGTCTCTTGGGTTTAGCTGGTTACTACAGAAGCTTTGTTAAGGGGTTTTGTTCAATTGCCTCTCCATTTGCAACGTTGACTCAAAAGAAGGACAAGTTCATATGGTCTGAAGCAAGTGAGAAAAGTTTTTAGGAATTAAAAGATAGACTTACTTTGCTCTAGTGTTGACTCTACTGATGGGACAAATGGTTTTGTTGTTTATTATGATGCCTCGAGAATAGGGTTAGGATGTGTACTCATGAAAAATGGGAAGGTTATTGCCTATGCTTCAAGGAAACTTAAGGTACATGAGAAGAATTATCCTACCAATGATCTTGAATTAACGGCAGTGGTTTTTGCCTAAAAGATTTTGAGGCACTATTTGTATGGTGTTCATGTAAATGTTTTAACCGACCATAAGAGTTTGCAATATGTGTTTAATTAGAAGGACCTAAATCTTAGCCACAAAAGGTGGCTTGAGTTATTGAAGGATTATGATATGAATGTTCTCTATCACCCCGGTAATGCGAATGTGGTGGATGATGCTCTTAGTCGATTATCTATGGGAAGTGTTGCCCACATTGAAGAAGATAAGAAGGACTTGGTTTGAGATGTTCATAGATTAGCCTGGTTGGGTGTTCATTTAGTGGACTCCACCAAGGGTGGTGTTATGATCCGCAATGGTTCCGAATAGTCTTTTGTGGCGGATGTGAAGGCCAAGCAAGGTCTTGGTCAAACTTTGGTTGAATTAAAGAAAGTGGTTCTTAAGAAATCCATTGAGGATTTCTCTCAAGGGAGATATTGCGTTCTTAGATACTAAGGTTTTTTGTGTGTTCTTAATGTCGATGACTTGAGGGAACAAATCTTGAAAAAAACCCATAGTTCTCAGTATTCCATTCACCTGGGAGTCACCAAGATGTTCTATGATTTTTGGGAGATCTATTAGTGGAATGAGATGAAGGATGATATTGTGAGATATGTGGATAAGTGTCCTAATTATCAACAAGTGAAAGCTGAGCATCAGAAACTGGTTGGTTTATACCAAGACATTAGCATTCTTACTTGTAAGTTGGAAGATGTGAATATGTACTTTATTGTTAGTTTGCCTCGCACCTGGCGACAACATGTCTCGATTTGGGTTATAGTAGATCGGATGACGAAATCGGCTCATTTTATTCCCGTTAAAGTTTCCTATTTAGCGGAGGATTATGCGAAGTTGACCTTAAGAGAAGTGGTAAAGTTGTATAGAGTGCCTTTGTCCATTATTTCCGATCGTGGTACCCAATTTAGTTCTTAGTTTTAGAAGTATTTCCAAAAGGGTCTTGGTACTCCTGTTAGGCTTAGTACGACCTTTCATCCCCAAACTGATGGGAAAGTAGAGCATACTATCCAATCATTGGAAGATATGTTGAGAGCTTGTGTTATTGATTTTAAGGGTAATTGGGATGACCATTTGCCATTGATTGAGTTTGCTTATAACAATAGCTATCACTCGACTATTGATATGGCTCAATTTGAGGCATTGTATGGTAGGAGGTTTAGATATCCTATAGGTTGGTTTGAAGTGGGAGAAGTTGCCCTAATAGGTCTTGAGTTTCTACATGAGGCTATAAAGCAGGTTCAACTTATTAGAGAAAGGTTGAAAATGACTAAAAGTTGACAAAAGTCATACGTCGATGTTAGAAGAAAAGATCTTGAGTTCGATGTTCATGATTTGACTTACTTGAAAATTTCACCCATGAAGGGTGTAATGAGGTTTGGTAAGAAAGTGAAGCTTAGTCCCCGATATGTAGGCCCATATCAGATTTTGAGGCATGTTGGTAAGGTATCTTATGAGCTAGAATTTCCTAATGAGTTGACATCGCTACATCCAGTTTTCCACGTCTCTATGTTGAAAAAATATATTGGTGATCCGACATCCATAGTTTACTTAGAAGGTTTGGGAATTAAGGAGAACCTTTATTACGAAGAAATTTTGGTTGAGACTTTAAACTGGCAAGTCAAGAAGTTGAGAAACAAAGAAGTTGTTTCCATGAAAGTGTTGTAGAGGAATTAATTAGTTGAGGGTGCTACTTAGGAGGCCGAGGCCGATATGTATCCCGATATCCTCATCTCTTTCCTTCTACCCCTATTCTAGCTTGAGGTAATGGGTTCTTCATGGTTTCCTCTTTGTTGGGCGTCATGTGCCATAAATATTTCAATGATTTCCTTACTATGAATGATTCATGAAAAATTCAAGTTTTGAGAAAATGAGTCAATTTGATTGATTTCTACATGTTTATGTGCATTAGAATATGAGTTGCATATAGACTCATGATGTAATGATTGAACATGATTTTAGCTTGGAGATGGTATTTCCTCCTCAGATTTGAGTAATATTTTAAGTGCATGCATGTTGAGCTGCTAGGTCTAGTTCCTATCTTCCTTATGATGCTTTTAATATGTTCTAGCTTGGAGTCGAAGTTACTCCTTGGTTGTGTGCATTTAGATAAGATTGTATGCATGATGGGTAGTTAGTTTTGAGTCTTTTCTTTCATGAGATGTCTATAATTCCATTCGAGGACGAATGTTCCCAAGGCACCCTGGTGAGTTGGGCGACTTGCTGGTGCTACTGAAGCTATAGACTGATCCCTATTGTTGTTACCTCCTTGACCCTGCCAGGTAGAAGGGCAAAACTTCAACCAATGGCAAGACTAAGCACACCCAAAGCACCTTCTCTGCCTACAAGACACTCACCCGGATGGTTCTCACCATACCTTGGACAAGTTCGAAAAGTCTTATTACCTGAAGTACTCTCCAGATACTTAGAGCCTAATGCCCTACCTTTCTGATCCTGTTGAAACCTAGGGGATAGAGCACTAGCTGATAAAGGTGCTAGGGCTGTAGACCTCTATTGAAACTCTGAGCAATTTCCAGCACTCGATCTCTGCTGATAGTATTCATAATTCCTTGCTCTAACCTTCTTTTTGTCCTTAGATATTTCCCTAAGCTTATCTCCCTCAACCTATTGAGTATGAGCCATGAGTCTTGAGATATTCATATCCCATAGAAGCATAGCATTTCTGCACTCGATCTTCACCAAGTCGGATATCGTAAACCAGAACTTACTCATTTGTTCCCTTAGATCGGCAACCATGTGTGGAGCATACCTGGAGAGCTTGGTGAACTTCAGCCTGTACTCTTGTAACACCTCGGAATTTAGTAGACTAAGCAAGGGTTTAAGTGGGAAGTCACAAGACAAGTATTGAGCCTAGGCACCCTTTACGAAGGCCCAAAAAGACCGTGAAGGGCACCATGAGTCGTGGTGTAGCTCATGGTTGCTTATAGTACTGAGCCAAAGAGGGTTGTCCTCCCCAAGCATCCAAATGGCTCGTGGAAAGCCCAACGAGCTGTGGTGATGGCAGTGGAGGAAAGGCAGAGGTTGCCTTAAGAGTGACCCTCCACACGAGCCACTTGATAGTTCATGAGAGCCTATACACCTTGTGGAAGGGGTCGTGAGGGGAGTGGGGCTTTGGGGTAGGATTTCCAAGCCACTAGTTAAGAACCACGATTGCCACAACAGGCCGTGAAGTCCTTGACGGCTCGTGGAGCTTGGTCAGTGGGGGTTTAGTCAGCTGAAGTTCAGGGGCAGTTGGGTCTTTTCCTATTTATTTTACATTGATACTATGTCATTTTACCCATGCCTAGGACCCCTATATAAGTGATTTTAACCCCAACTTCAACCCATTCACCAAAAGAAATCAAGTATTCCTCTAAAAAATATTTCTCTTTCTAGAAACTTAAAGAAGAGGGGTTCAACCTAGGGTTTCAAAGCAAGTCTCCAGTTCCACAATAGAAGGCAAGAATTTGGCATTAAGGTATGATAGTTTTCATCCATGGATTTCTTCCATTCATGGAGTTCCCAAATTCTCCTATTTTCAAAGTTAGAAATCCTCAATTGACTTAGGGTTTTCTTCAATTGCCATGGGTTCTGTTGATTATTGATTTAGATGATTTAATTATGATATAATATTCATGAATTGATGAAATACTTTGATTTTATGATGTTTCCCCTATGAATCCATGAAACCCCAATGTTATTTTCAAGTTATGAACATATAATGTGGATCTTGCATTATAAAGGAAGAGTTTTATGAAATCATGCATGAATTGATGGAACTACATAAATTTATGATGAAACCCATGTCTAACCCATGTTTTCTAAATGTTGATGACTGAAAATGGGTTTTGAACCTTGTCAAGGTGAATTATGGAATTATGCATGTTCTTGTAAAATCTATGTAGATGTTTTAAGGATTCTTTGAGAGTGAAGTATCAATGATGATGTTGTTGTTGTGTTGTTGAAAGGATTTCTCATATACACATTAAAGTATGGTTGTGAAAGGTTTTCTCACATAGTAAGGATTCTATTGTTTACAGGTCTTCTAACCTAAATGAATCAAATATAAAGAGCTATCCTAATGAAAACTAGCTTGGATTGGTTATTGAATGATATCTTTCCATGGATGACTTATAACTTAGATTGTATTAGCAAGATGACGTGCCCTTCCATGGATAATAAGAACAAGTAAAACTATGATTATTCCATGGGATTTAAGCTTAGCATTGAGAGGATATTGACATGGAAGCTCTCTCATTAGTAAAGGTTGGGTTTCTAGAAGCAATCTCCTTATCCCTTACCTTTGTTCCCTCATAGGATGATTGTCTAAATATACCTTAGATAGTGGATCCACTTAAGATAGAAGTTCATGGTCCTTACTTTGGCAAGTAGTATAGCCCTCTTCGGTGTGGGAGACACCGGGGGATCATATTATAGCTCACATGGTCTCTATCTCAGTTAAGGCTAATTCCCACAATAATAACTAACTAAGGTTACTTCAAGAAATATCGCACATGTGTTCAAACGTTTTAAATGATGTTTGCTTGTAGTGACCATGTTTTATGACTTATGTTTTCTAACCTTTTTATATCATATTTTAGCTTCGTCATTGCATGTCATGAAACTTCCTCTTTTAGCATGATTTAAATGTTTTATACATATATCACGCCCCGATGCTACCCCCTTGATGTAACAAGGGACCTACGATCACAAGTGACCCCAAGCTAACCCTCTGTCTGGCATATATCAAGTACATTATGAATCACTGAATAAAACATGTACTATGCAGAAGCTAAAACATGGATAACTCAAAGTGGGGAATACCTAACTAGTCTAAACGAATAAAACATACTAAGAGTTTAATAACAATTGAAAGATTAAACTTAACAATTCAAGTTGATTCTACTACTATGTTTGAAAAGCTTCTAATTGAGTTAAGTTGCTGGGACATGCTGCCAGCTAACTCTAACAAAATTGAAAACTAGAAGCAAAGACTAAAATGAAAGCATTTCTATTGTCCTCGAAGTATGAGGACTCACCACTGAAGTTTCTGAAATGCAGATCGAGAATCGATCTAAGCGTGATTTAGATGTTGAGTATCTAAACCTACATCATGAAAGGATATAGTGTAAAGTTTATGTTAGTACTTGGAATGTATTGAGCATGCATGATATAAATACTAAGTTGAACAAATATATATAAGTTGAAGAAAGCATAACTGAGCAATGATATAAACCAAGAAAGAATGTAAATACTGAAACATAACTGAAAAGGTAAGCTGAATGCAATGACAAAGTACTATTCATTAACATGACATGCTAAACTGAATACTGAAAACCTGGTCAAATGCACTAAGAGTCTGACTGTGGGAACTACTATTAACTGACATAAACCACGTGAGCTAAATGTGAAGTCTGATGTGTACGCCCCATCGAGAGGAGCCAATATACCATGCCAGGGGTATAAAGGCATGACTGGCGTGATCACTAAATCTGATGCCCAACATATGCGACTTATACTCATATGGGGCATGTAGTTCTAGGACCGTGAGGGTACGCTGAACACTAGTCCAAGTTGGTGCTAAGTCTACTTCCAACTGAATATGTATATGACTGAGATGTTATTGAAATATTGAATAGGCCAAAATACTAACATGCTAATTGAGAATGCAACATTTATATACTGATAATGTGAAATGCGAAATCTGAAGCATGGTTATTTGTTTAACTGGCCTAGCAAGTGTAATTCATGAACTAAGAGAATCTACACAAACTAGGGTTCTGAGTTACATACAAGAATTTAAGCAAACTTTCCAGAAAAACATTTTATTTCGATTAAAGGTAGTACAATAGCTAAATCACAACAAAACTCCAAAGGATTTGAAACCCTAGGTCTAAACAAGACATGTAGAATCCAGAAACTTGCTGAATTCTAGGGACCTAGTGGATGAAAGGAACCCATTAGTGAAGTCCCACATACCTGGTGACAAAATCTATTTAGAAATACTTTGGATTTTGGGGTTGAACCTTGAAGAACTCTGCTGTTTGTTCTTTAGAGGTTTTGTCGACTTTTTCCTCTTTTTTATTGCTCCAAGTTTGGATGATTTTTTTAGAGAATGAGGGTTTAGGGTAAGTCTAACTAAGTTATTAGGCTTAGACTGAGTAAAAAGATGTAGTTCAGGCATTAAACGATATAGTTTAAATGCACAATGCATAGGAAAAAGACCAAAATGACCCTAACTTAAAATCTGACAAGGACACCGACGGACCTGACCGACGGACTGTGAATTGACCAACAGTTTGTCATGCTAGGGCGTCGTTTGGCGTCTGAGACTGGATTTGGGGGGCCACAATCCATGGACCCTTGACCCACCAATGGTTCGTAGGTCTGATCATGGGTCATGATTTTTTGGAGGTTCTGGGTGGCCAACCAACGGACCTCACCCACGGTCCGTTGTCCCATCCACGGGCCGTGGTTTATTCTCTGTTAGTCGTACCTAGAATTATGAAAATCTACTATTTGGATCTTTCTCAAATTTGGGTGTTACATTATCTCCCCCTTGGGAACATTCGTTCTCGAATGTAGTCTAAACTAGATAAGTATGGAGGGAAGAAGCTGTAATCCCTACCACTAAGTACAAGAAACTGATATTTAAATGAACTATGTTCCAAGAACATGCGAATATACTGAAATACAAGAACAACTGAAGGAACAAGATACTGAGAATGAATTTACGCAAGAGTAAACTGAAAGATTGGATAGGACCTATTACCTGAAGCTAAAACAAATTCGGAAGGAAAGAGGTGAGGATACTTGGCCATCATGGCTTCTTCTTCTTTCCAAGTAGCTCTCTCTACAGACTGAATGCTCCACAAAACCTTCAATGAAGTGACTTCCTTATTCATCAACCTACCAACATGAAGATCAAGGATCTCAACTGGCACCTCTTCATAAGTGAGACTATCCTTCACAGCCAAACTCTCTAATGGTAGTATTGTTGCCGGATCACCCACACACTTCTTCTACAAGGAAATGTGGAAGACTGGATGGACTGGTGCTAGTCTGCTTGCAACTCTAGCTCATAAGCCATATTACCAACCCTTTTCAAGATTCTGTAAGGACCTACATATCTGGGACCGAGCTACACTTTCTTGCCAAATATCATCACCCCTTTCATAGGTGACACCTTCAAGAAAACCCAATCATCGATTCTGAACTCTAAGTCCCTCCTCCTCACATCTGTATAGGCCTTCTGATGACTCTGAGTTGTCTTTAGTCTATCTCTAAGGAGCTGAACGTTTTCCATAGCCTCATGAACCAAATCTGGCCCTACCAAGGCTGCTTCACCTACTTCAAACCAACCAATCGGTGACCTGCATATACGCCCATATAGTGCCACATACAGGGCCATTTGAAAATTGTAATAAAAGCTATTATTATAGGTGAACTCTATGAGAGGTAGGTGACCATCCCAACTACCCTTGAAATCTATCATACAAGCTCTCAACATGTCTTCTAAGATCTAAATAGTACATTCTGCCTGACCATCTATCTGTGTATGAAATGTTGTACTGAGATTCACCTTAGTACCAAGACCTTTATGCAATGATTTCCAGAATTGAGAGGTAAGTTGAGGACCTCTATCTAAGATGATACACAAGGGAACCCCATGCAGCTTGACTATCTCATTAATGTAGAGTTTAGTGTAGTCCTCCATTGAATCTGTAGTCTTGATAGACAAGAAGAAAGCGGACTTAGTAGCTCTGTCTACTATTACCCAAATGGAGTCATGCTGTCTTCAAGTACGAAGTAAACCCCTGATGAAGTCCATATTTATCACTTCCCACTTCTATGTAGGAATGTTAATATCTTGAGTCATACCTCCTGGTTTCTGATGTTCTATTCTAACCTATTAACAATTAGGAAACTTAGCCACGAAGTCTACTATGTCCCTCTTCATGCCGTTCCACCAAAAGACCTCTCATAGATCATGGTACATCTTAGTGGAACTTTGATGAATGGAATACCTGGAGTAATGAGCTTCGATAAGGATCTTCTGCCTTAACTGAACCACATTTGGAACACATAAGAGACCTTGGTAAAGAAGCACATCATCTCCCACTTGGGAGAAAACCTCAACTTTCTACTGCAGTGTTTAACTAAAGTAATATTGGATCACTATTCTATTTTTCCTTAACCTCTGCTACCAATTAATATTCTGATCCATTCTAAACTATCTTCCTAATATCTGATGTATCCGTAAGGGAAACTCCTAAACAAGCAAGTCAGTGAACATCTTTGGCTAGATTTTTCCTTTCTTCCTGAACATGTGCTACTTTACCTATAGAAAGCTTGTTGAGAGCATCAACCACTATATTGGACTCACCAGGATTATAATGCACATTCATGTCATAGTCTTTGAGGAATTCAAGCCATCTCCTCTGATGAAGATTCAACTCTTTCTGGGTGAACACATACTAGAGGCTCTTATGATCTGTGAATACATCAACATGAGCACCATACAAGTAGTGTCTCCAAATCTTTAGGGCAAATACTACTGCTGCAAGCTCGAGGTCATGAGTTAGGTAGTTTTTCTCATGAACCTTATGATGTCTAGAGGCTTAAGCTATGACCTTACCTCTCTGCATCAGCACAAAACCTAGGTCGACGCTAGATGCATCACAATAAATTACATAACTGTCTAAACCATATGGTAGAGTCAAGACATAAGATATAGTCAATCTAGTCTTCAATTTTGAGAAGATTTTCTGACACTCATCTAACCACTGAATTTTGACCGTTTTCTGAGTCAACTTAGTCAATGGGGAAGCTATAGATGAAAATCCTTCAATAAATCTCTTGTAATACCCAGCCAAACAAGAAACTTCTAAAATTGGTTGGGGAGGTGGGTCTGGGCTAGTGCTGTACTGCCTCAATTTTCTGAGAATTCACTTGGATTAGTTCACGCGATACCACATGACCAAGGAAAGTGATGGATTATAGCCAGAATTCACTTTGTTGAACTTAGTGAATAGTTGGTGATCTTTGAGAGTTTGTAGAACAACTCTTAGATAAGTCGCATGCTTCTCTTCACTTTTAGAACAAATGAGCATATCATCATTAAAGACAACGACGAGCAAGTCCAAATACTGTTTGAACACCCTGTTAATTAAGTGTATGAAAGCTGTAGGAGTATTGGTTAGTTCGAAAGACACACTACGAATTCATAATGACCATACTGAGTTCGAAAGGCTGTCTTCAGAATGTTACTATTTTTGACTATGAGCTAATGATAGCCACATCTGAGGTCTATCTCAGAAAAGCAATTAGCACCCTAAAGTTGGTCGAACAAGTCATCGAAATTGGGGGATGGGATGCTTATTCTTGATTTTGACTTTATTTAATTGTCGATAGTCAATGCACATTCTAAGAGAACTATCTTTCTTTTTCACGAACAACACCCCATGAAGAGATATTGGGTCTAATAAAACTCTAATCTAGAAGATCTTTCAACTATACTTTCAGTTCCTTAAGCCTGGATGGAGCCATTCTGTTAGGAGGAATCGAAATAGGCTGGGTATCTGGAAGGAGATACATTCTGAAATCGATTTCTCTTTCAGGAGGAACTCTAGGAAGATCTTTTGGGAACACTTCTGGAAACTCATTTACTACTGGGACTAACTCAATAGTTGGAATTTCGGAGTTTGAATCCTTAACCCGAATAAGATGATAGACATACCCTTTGGAAATCATCTTTCTAGCCTTAAGGTAAGAGATGAAATGACCTATAGGAACTGAGCTACTACACTTCCATTCTAAGACTGGCTCATTTGGAAACTGAAACCGAACAATCTTAGTTCTACAATCCACTAAGGCATAACAGGAATGTAACCAATCCATGCCTAGAATGATATTAAAATCTACCATTTCTAACTCTACAAGATCTGCTGAGGTGACTTTTTGATAGATTGTGACATCGAAATTTAAGAATATCTATCTAGCTATAACTCGATCACCAACTGGAGTAGAGATTGAGAAGGGTTCTGAAAGAGTTTTCGGACTGACACCGAAGTTTACTGCTGTATAGAGAGTTACAAAAGACAGTGTAGCCCCTGTATTTAACATGCTTAAACATATAAATGAAAGAATTGGAACGTGCCAGTGACCACATTAGAAGAATCTTCCTTGTCCTGGCTAGCCTGGAGAGCATAAAACCTGTTATGGCGCTGACCACTACTTGTACCAGATGAAGTGCCTTGCTTAGTTGGGTGACTTGCTGGTGTTGCTGGAGCTGTAGACTGAGCCTTATTGTTATTACCTCCTTGCCCCTTCCTGGCAGAAGGGCAATCCTTCAACCTATGGCCAAACTGTCCAAACCCAAAGCACCTTTCCTTGCCTGCAAGACACTCGTACGGATCGTTCTTACAATATTTTAGACTAGTTGGGTAAGTCCTGTTACCTCAAGCACTTGCCTGAGACTTAGAGCTTGATTCCCTAAATTTCTAATCATGTCAAAATAGGGGGGATGAAGCACTAACTGATGAATGTGCTGGGGATGTAGACCTCTGTTGAAACTGTGAGCGATTCTCACCATCCAACTTTTGTATGAGTATTCATAGTTTCAAGTTCTAGCATTTTTGATATCCTTAGCCTATTCTATAAGCTTATCTCCTTTAACCTGCAGAGCATGAGTCATTAGCCTTGAGATATCTATATCTCCTAGTAGTATATCATTCCGTAACTCAGTCTTTACCTGATCGGATACACCAAAGAAGAACTTACTTATTTGTGCCCTTGAATCAGCAACCATGTGTGTAGCATACCTGGAGAGCTGGGTAAACTTCAGCCCATACTCTTGATTGACATTGAGCCCTGTTTCAAGTTCATAAAATCTTATGCCTTAGTTTGTCTCAATTCCCTTGGGAAGAACTTGTCTAGAACAACTCCACTAAAACAATCCCAAGTCATAGGTGCTGCATCTGCACCCTTGTTATCTTTCCACTGAGTGAATCAGATATGAGCTACATCCTTAAAGCGTAGGATGCCAAATCAACACTGTCAGTTCCAGTCACATGCATCACTTCAAGAATTTTCTTAACCTCATCAATGAAGTTCTATGGGTCCTCACCAACCTTCGACCCTAGAAACTCAAGTGAATTGATCTACACAAAGTCTCAAATTCTAGCTGCAGGTGATCCACCATTTGTGTTAGTAGGGACTGGTACCTGCTGATTATTTTGATTAGCCACAATATGAGCCAAGAGCTGGATTGCATTTTGAAATTCTGCATTAGTAACCTCATGGTTCGAGAATGGAGGAACTGCATTCGAAATGCACGCATTGGCATTTCGTGAGTTAGCTCTACGAGGAGGCATGATCTGAAATGCCTAATGAGGGATTATAAAGGAGAAGTTGGATTATACCCACGCATGATAATAATAGCAAGAAAGTGAAGGTTTTCTTAAAACACTTCGTAGCCTACCTCTCATGGAAGTGGTGCACTTCACACCCATGAAATTGTCTCTATTTAGTGCAACATTCAGATATCCTAGGACTTTTGAACCTAATGCTCTCATACCAGGTTTGTCACGCCCCGACGCTACCCCTTTGACGTAACACAAGACCTAGGATCATGAGTGCAAGTTAACCTTGTGTCTCACATATATCAAGCATATTGAGAATCACTGAATAAAACATGTATTATATGAAAGCTAAATCATAGATAACTTAAAGTGGGAATACCCAACTAGTTTATAAAACATACGAAGAGTTTAATACCAACTGAAAGATTAAAGTTAACAATCAAGATGATTCTACTACTATATTTGAAAAGCCTCTAACTGACTTGAGTTGCATGGACATGCTCCTCGATTAACTCTAAAAAACCTGAAAACTAAGAGTAAAGACAAAAATAAAAGCATGTCTATTGTCCTCGAAGTATTAGGACTCACCACTGAAGCTGCAGAAATGTGGACCACGAATTGACCTAAGCGCAATTTGGATGCTGAGTACTTAAACCTACATCATGAAAGTATGTAGCGTGGAGTATGCTTTAGTACTTAGAATGTACTGAGCATGCATGATATAAATACTAAGCTGAACAAAGCATATTTGAATAATGACATAAACTGAGCAAGAATGTAAATATTGAAACATAACATGAAAAGCTAAGTTGAATGCAATGACCAAGTACTATTCATGAATATGACATGCTAAACTGAATACTGAAGTGCATATTAGAAACCTAGTCAAATGCACTAAGAGTTTGATTGAGGGAGCTACTATTAATCGACATAAACCACATGAGCTAAATGTGGAGTCCGATGTATATGCCCTATCAAGAGTAGCCAATATACCTTACCAGGGGTATAAAGGCATAATTGGCGTGATCACTAAATCTAATGCCCAATAGACGTGACTTGTACTCCTACGGGTGCACGTAGTGCTAGGATTGTGAGGGTATTTTGAACCCTAGTCCAACTCAGTGCTAAATCTACTCCCAATTTAATATGTATATAACTGAAATGCGACTAGAATACTGAATAGTTCAAAATACTGATGCTAACTGAGAATGCAACAGCTATATATTGATAATGTGACATTCGAATTCTAAAGCATGGTTATCTGTTTAACTAACCTAGAAAGTGTAATTCATGAACTAAGAAAAGCTACATAAACTAGATTTCTGAGTTTCATACAAGAAATTAAACCAACTTTCCAAGAAAACATGTTATTTCGATTAAAGATACTACAACAGCTAAATTACAATAAAACTCCAAGGTTTTAAACCCTAGGGTTAAACAAGACATGGAGAATCAAGGAACTAACTAAATTCTAGGGACCTAGTGGATGATAGGAATTGACTAGTGAAATCCCACATACCTGGTGACAAAATCTATGGAGAAATCCTTTGGATTTTGGGGTTGAACCTTAAAGAACACTACTACATTTTCTTGGGAGGTTTGGTCGACTTTTTCCTCTTCTTTTTCCACACAATTTGGATGATTTTTGGAGAATGAGGGTTTTGGATAAGTCTGACTAAGTTATCAGGCTTAGACTTAGTAAAAAGATGTAGTTTTTGCATTAAACGGACGTAGTTTAAATACCCAATGCATAGGTAAAAGACCAAAATGACCTTGACGTAAAAAATGACCAGGCCACTGATAGACCCTAATTGATCGACCGTGGATTGACCAATGGTCCATCCTACTAGGGTTTCATTTGGGGGTCACATCCATGGACCTGGACCACGGACTATGGACCCATCAATGGTCTGTACGTCCTGTCGTGCATCATTATTTTTTGGTCGTTCTGGGTAAACAACCTACGGACCTCACCCACGGTCCGTGGTTCCATCCATGGGCCGTGGTTTGGTCTCTGTCGATTGTACCTGGATTCTAAAAATCTGCTATTTTTTTGTTTCTCGAATCTGGGGTTTTATAACATAACTATCATACTTGGTACATTATTTTGTACTAACACATATTCTTGCCTACATTTCCCCAAATATAGGGTCCAACAGTCATGGTTCTTAGCTTTGTGGCTAGTGGTTTATTGCGGGGTTCTCGAGATTTAGTGAGTCCTCATGCTTCGATGATGGATTTTTGTTGTTTCAGTTCTTTCTTATTTCCAGTTTTGGATAGTATGTATGGGCTAGGTCCAATTTCATTCTATTGTATTAGATGGCTATTGAGAAAAAATGTTGAGACTCCCACTTTACTTTTATAAAACTTTTGGACTTAAAATGTTGTCTTTACATCTTTTGTTCTATTTCTTATGTTATGAATGCTAAGTGGCTTATATGGGGTCTCTCGGGGTCCTATATGCCATGTTACATCTAGGGTGTACCCCTGGGTCATGAAAACTCTTGGACAAAAGTTGAACCCTGCTTAAAGTTCTTTAAGTCTTGTGCTTTAGCTTCTCTCAACTCCTTGGGAAGAACCTGTTTAGAAAAGCTCTAGCGAAGCGGCATTCTCACCCCTATTTTCCTTTCATTGCGTTCACCAAATATGAGCTACATCTATGAGTTGATAGGATTCTAACTCAACACACTCATTACCACTCACTTGCATTACTCCAAGAATCTTCTTAACCTCATCAATGAAGTTTTATTGGTCTTCACAAACCTTCGACCTTAGAAATTTAGGCAGATTCATCCGAACAAAGTCTCGAACCCTAGCTGCAGTTGATCCACCATTCGTGTTTGCAGGAACTAGGGCCTGCTGATTTTTCTAATAAACTACACTCTGCGCCAAGACTTGGAAAACATTTTGATATTCTATATTTGAAACCTCATGGTTTAGGACTAGAGGAACTGCATTAGCATTGCATGAAAGCATTTCGTGAGTTAGCTCTATGAGGAGGCATGATCTGAAATAACGATGGATTTAGAAAGGAGAAGTTGAATCATACCTCATACACGATAAGAATAGCAAAGGAAGTAAAGTTTTTCTTAAAATACTTCATAGCCTCCCCCTCATAGATGTGGCTTGCTTCATACCCATGAAAGAGACTCTACTTAGTGGACTTTCAGACATCCTAAGAATCTTGAACGTAATGCTCTGATAACAAGTTTGTCACGCCACGAGGGTGCCCCTTTGATGTAACACGGAACCTAGGATCATGAGTGACCCTAAGCTAACTCTAAGTGTGCCATTTAACAAGCATACTAAAAATGACTGAGTAAAACATATATTATGCGGAAGCTAAAACAGTGGATATCTAAAAATAGGGAAAAACCCAACTAGTCTGAATAAGTGATAAGTGAGAAACCACTTAACAACTCAAGTTGAATCTACTAATATGTTTGAAAAGTCTCTAACTGAGTTGAGTTGCTGGGACATGTCCCCAGCTAACTCTAACGAAATTGAAACTAAAAATAATGACTAAAATGAAACATGTCTATTGTATTTGAAATATGAGGACTCACCAATGAAGCTGCTAAAGTCGGATCGAGAATCGATCTAAACGTGATCTGGATGCTGAGTGCTTGAGCCTACATAATGAAATGATGTAGCACAAAGTATGCGTGAGTACATGGACTGTACTAAGCATGCAAGTTATAGATACTAAGCTGAACAAATATATGAGCTAAACAAAGAATAACTGAGCAATGTCATAACTTGAGAAAGAATATATATATTGATATATAACTGAAAAACTAAACTTAATGCAATGACCAAGTACTAATCACGAAGATAACATGCTGAATTGTTTACAGATATAAATGGTGAAAACCTAGTCAATGCATGGAGATTTTGATTGTGGGAGCTAGTATTAACCGACATAAACCACGGGTGCTCAACGTGGAGTCCGATGTTTATGCCCTATCAAGAGGACCCAATATACCTTTCCAGGAGTATAAAGGCATGACTATGGCGTGATCACTAATATTGATGCCCAACAAAAGGGACTTATAATCCTACTGGGGCACGTAGTTATAGGATTATGAGGGTACGTTGAACCCTAGTCCAACTTGGTGCTAAGTCTACTCCCAACTAAATACATCTAAAGCTAAAATGCACTAAATACTAAATTGTTCAAAATATTGGCATGCTAACTGAGAATGCAACATTTATATACAGAGAATGTGACATTCAAAATTTGGAGAATGATATTCTGTTTAACTGACCTAGCAAGTATAATTCATGAAGTAAGAGAATTTACACAAACTAGGGTTCTGAGTTTTATACAAGGAATTATACAATGTTTCCAAGAAAACATGTTACTTGGACTATGGATTCTGTAGCAGCTGAAGTCATAACAAATTCACAAGATTTTTGGATTAGTGGATGAAAGGAACCCACTAGTGAAATTCCACATACTTGGAGACGAAATCTACGGAGAAACCCTTTGGATTTTAGGGCTGAACTTCGAAGAATTCCTCTGCATGTTCTTGGAAGAGTTTGTCACCTCTTTCTCTTCTTTTCGCTCCAAGTTGGATGATTTTTTTGGAGAATGAGGGTTCTGGGTATGTCTGACTAGGTTATTAGGCTTAAAACGAGTAAAACGACATAGATTAGGCATCAAACGACATTATTTAAGGGCCTAAATGCATAGGGAAAAGAACAAAATAACCCTGACTTGAAAGCTGATGAAGACCATCCACTGTAGGACTGATGGATCGTCATTTAAACTACCGGCCGTCGACTGGGGTTGTGGTTCATGGTCTTGTCTACAAGGCTTAACTAAAACGAGCATAACTTTTTATTTCGAGCTTAGATTTTAGCAAACTCTCGCGTTGGAAAAAGGATTCAATTATCCTTAATTTTATAGGTAATAAGCCACTTAATTAATTTTGTGCCTAAAGATATGACCGTTTGAAGTTGACCTAACAACCATTTCCTCTAAATAGATGTTGACCCTCACCTACGGTCCATAGGTCCAACCACTGACCTTACTGGTCTACCGTGGGTGGGATCATAGACCATCAAATTTTGGACCCCAACAATGGAACACCACCTACAGACCGTGGGTCCAACGATAGGCTGTCTTTGTGAGCTGTCATAATCTACTGGACTTTACATTGTTGTAAACCTTAACTCACCATCCACGACTACGACTCGTGGGTGGTGTCGTCAGTGGTGTCACCAGATTGCCTAAAAACCTAAAATTTCCATCTTTTCGAATCAGAGGTCTTACACCCTCACTACCTCAATCTTGGCTAGATCAACCCGAATACCTTCATTGGGGACACCACGTGTCCCAAAAATGCCATCAAAATCAAGCCACAACTCACACTTTGAGAACTTTCCATAAAGCTTCTCTTCACTCAATCTCATGAGTACAATCCTTAAATGTTGATTGTGATCTGCCTCCATCTTGGAGTGCACAAGGATGTCGTCAATGAATACTATCACAAAGGAATACAAATAAGGTCGGAACACCATATTCACAACTCCATGAATGATGCAGGGGCATTAGTCAAATGAAAGACATCACAAGAAACTCATAGTGCCCATAATGAGTCCTAAATGTTGTCTTACGGATATCTGATGCCCTAATCTTTAATTGATGATAATCAAATCTCAAATTCATCTTAGATAACAAAGAGGCACCCTGAAGCTAATTAAACAAATCATCATATGAGGAAAGAGGATACTTTTTCTTCACTGTCACTTTGTACAACTGTCTATAATCAGTACACTTCCTCATGGATCCATCCTTCTTCCTCACAAACAACACATGATTACCCCATGGGGAAACACTAGGGCAAATAAACCCCTTACTTAAAAAATCTTGCAACTCATCCTTTATTTCCTTCAACTCAGCTAGAGCCATAGATAATGAGGAAAAGAGATAGGTTTGGTTTTCGACTTAAAGTCAATGGCAAAATCAATATCCCTATCCGGGGGAACACCCGAAAGATCAGTAGTAAACACATATACAAACGCTCGAACCACGAGCACAAAATCCATGGGAGGTGGCTCAACACTAGTATCCTGAATGAATGCCAAGTAGGAAAAACACCCTTTATCAACAAATCATTAAGCTCTAGTGAAGGAGTTAACCTTGCTAAGATAAGAACCACTACCACCTGTCTATTTAACTCTAGGGACAACTGACATTACTAAGGTCACAGTCTTAGCATAACAACCAATAATAGCATGATATAGAGAAAGATAATCCATACCCAAGTTAATATCAAAGTTTACCATCTCCAAAACTATCAGGTCTACCCAAGTATCATACCTAGTCAAAGAAACAAGATAGTATCGATAAACTTGATCCAACACTAAGGATTCACCCACAGGTGTAGAAACATGAATAGGCACAAGCATGCAAGTAGACATCAAATCAAAATCAACAGCAAAATAAGTAGACACATATGAGCAAGTAGATCCTGGATCAAACAATACATTCACATGTCGATGGTAAGCTACGATGATACTTGTGATCAAAACATTAGAAGTCTCAGCCTCAAGACTCTATGGAAAATCACAGCATTGGCCATCTTGGCCGCCAGTAGCTTGACTAGAACATTTAACTCCACCCTACGGAGCTAAAATACCCCTACCAAAAGTCTTTCCACCTCTATCGGTCTAAAATCTATGTCGACCCTTGGCCAGAGGTACTGAATCCCTAGTTGAAGCAACTGACCATGAATAGTGAGGTTCTTAATGAGTCTATAGAGGACACTAATGCATCATATGACTTGGATCCCCAAAAGTATAGTAAGTTCTTGGCACGGATAACTGTTGTTGTGAACGCGATGAACTACCATGGCCACCTCAGCTAGAACCATAAGACCATAAAGATGACTGCTCACTCTTATCTATTGGCATAGAAGCATGACTCGGTCCATGATGGTGAAAGGAGCTACTAACTCTATCTAAAACTCTGCCTTCAGATGAGGCACCAAAAATTGACTAGAAGAATGGGCACTCTTGGGCTTCCCAAACTCCTCTAAGAATATCAACTCTTCCCCCTAGGCGGTGCTCACAATGGACAGGAAGGACGCCCCTTTCTAGCTGACCTAAACATAAAAGACAGAGAAAGTCAATCCCCTCACAAACTGGCGATCTCTCCACGTATCATTTGGAACAATAGTGATAGCATGCCTAGAAAGCTCACAGAAACAGGCCTCATACTTGGTCATGGGCCTCATACATGGTCAGAGACAGACCACTCTGAGTCATGCTCTCAAACATCAGACGACTCTCCTCTCTCTTGCTTCACATAATGAAGCGTACTAGAAAAGCACTAGAAAACACATCTTGCCCTATCGGATGAGATCAAACTGGTTTAGCCCTTAGAAAATTCCTCTACCACTCTCTAAATCGACAACAAAGTAGATGTGCAAAAAATCGAACACCATGAGCACCCACCATACCTACTACCTCAAACATCTCATGGAAGAAGATCAAGAACTCATGAGCATCCTCACTCTTACCACCCTGAAACTAGGTGGATTCATCTTCTCAAACCTCTCGTAACATTGCTTCTTACCTGTCATGAGAATAACCTCAAGAGTATTCTGAACACCCATAACCGATTTTGGAAACACTAGTGGCTTTCACAACTGATCATGAGTAACTGGAATCAGCTGTTGATCTGGGGTCTGCATACCTACTCTCGTCTGAGAACCCTGTGGTTTACCTAACGCACCACCTTGAAAGAAGTTCTCTAGCACACCAAACATCCTCAACTAAGTCTCTTGAAACAAATGTGCTCCAAACTCGGGAGGAACCTAGTCCTCAACAACCTCAACATGTTGCTTAGGATAAGCCTATCTATCCCTGGCTCTAGCTGGTACTGCTCCACGGGCATGACCTCTTCCTAGTGATACTCAACTAGTATGACCTCAAGCTCGAGCACTACCTTTACCCCTAGCTGGGTCTCAACAATAACCTTGAGGATTGCCTTACCTCTACCATTGGAAATAAAATCTCTAGTCCTCGGCATGTGCCAAGAAAACATGTGGCAACTCAGCACTAGTGAAAGCAACCATGCACGATAAGAAACTATGAACATAAGTAAGTTTCCTAACAATCTTTGTAGCCTCTTAAAGATAAGTACATACGTCTCAATCCCGATTCTCAAGAATCTACATAGACTTAACTTGTATACATGTGAGACCTATAAATTTGGGGCTCTGATACCATTTGTCACAACCCAAAAATAGACGTGAAGACACTTGTTTACTCCCACCAAGACAAGTTAGCTTCAACCCACCAAAAATTAAACAAATGTGGAATTACAATAAAAACAAGAACAAGGTAGAGTGGAAAAATTATTCTTCTATTTAAACCTCCAAAATTTGGTTGTCACGTGTACAAACCACTAAATACATAAGTGCGGAATTAAGAAATAAAAACATGTCTTAGTCTTTGTTTCTCATATAGAACAAAGTGTAAGATAATGAAAAAGAGGGCGCGTCGAATAAGAAGCAACTACCTCTTCAAATCCTTGACAAGCCTCAAGATAAAAACAAGGAGAGAGACATCACAAGGTTTTAGGCTCAAAACCAACACTAGTGTAGAAGCAAGTGGTGAGTGCCAACAACACGGTACCAAAGCATCTACCTACTAAACAAATCAACTAGCTAGAATACAAACACCCTTCACTCTCGAACAGAACCTCCTCAAACTACAAGCTGCACAGAAGTAGCCCAACCTAGAAATTCTACAATACACGGCTCACAAGGCCTAATATTCTTAGTTTAATCTTCACAATTCAATAATAAAACAAATCAAATAAGTCAATCTCAAAGTCAAGTAGTTCAGTAACACGCAACAAGCGTATCAATCTCAAGTATCAAGGAAGTCACGCATAAGCCTCAAAGGCATCAAGTCAAAACAATCAGTCTTCTACTGGAACCATTTCAAATCAAAACAATATCACTAGCCTGAACCATTTCCCATCAGCTTTATATCAAATCACTAGCCAGAACCATCTCCTATCGACTTTATATCAAACACTAGTCGAAACCATTCCCCATCAGCTTTATATCAGTAGGCATAACCATTTCCCATCAGCTTTACAAATAATCACATGTCTCATCACAATGATCACAATAATGGAACACAAGAAATATCACATCACACAGAAGATACAAAATGTTATACAATTCAAGTCCACATTCACGCTTTCAAGCATTTCATCAATCAATCAACATGAGTTACTATAAGGCAATTCACTTTATCATGTTCAACACATAGACTTTTCATTTCACCCATTTTTATTCATTTAGATGTAACAAGTGAACAATTTAACCCTTCACCTCATCCCCATTAATCCTAACATACAATCAACAAAGGAAGCATAAAAATTCAACTAGAATACAAGGTTTAGGAAGACACTTGCCTTAAATAAGTAATCAACATTGACTCCAAGAGTTTAGTCTTTCCCTTTTAAACCACTTCCAAAGCCACACAATATAAAATAAACAAGTATTCAAAATCACCAATTGGAAACAACACTTCCTACATCAGTTAGGTATAGAAATGGATAAAGCAACTCGAAACCCAATATCAAAATGGAGGTTTGTATTTGGAAAACTATATTTGAAAATGATGTTTAAGGCCTTAGGAAATTATTAGCAAAAATCATTTCGAAAAAAGACCAAAACCACTTTAAAATCACCATTTTTACTAAATTCTAAGGCTCTTGAAAAACCTTGCCAATTAACCAACCAAAATTCCACTTTTTGATGTTAAAACTCATAATTAATTCCTGGAAAATGAAGGTTTAGGATCAAAAAAACTTACCCACTGATATAGCAAAGAAAATCTTTTCAAAATCCACCACCAAGGGTCCCCCAAGTTTAACAATGGTTAAATAGGGCTTAAACCCTGAAATTTGCAGCAAATATTCCTCCCAGGTATCGCATAAATGATCAGCGATTTGCTTAAACATAGGCTTCACTTCTGTGGTCAAACCTTCGCTTAAGTGATGGTTGTTTCACAAATGCAAAGGTCAACATGGGTTGACACTTCACAAAAGCGATCCACACCTCGGTGAAGTAAGCCTCACAAAAGCGAACCAACTCTTGTAAAAGCGCAGGTGCACCATAACTCAGACATCAGAAAATCAACCAATTCTTAAAATATCGAAAGGATCCTCATGATTCATTCAAAACCCATTACAGACAAACCAAATATGCAAATCAATTATACATGACTTTTTGGAATCAATGGAACCACTAAAGCATGAATTCGAGGTCAAATCCATAAAAATGACATGAAACTAACTCACGCCTAAAAAGACTAAAACAAGCTCGGCGCCTTTCAAAAATCAACCAAAATCTAACTTTGGCGTAAAATCATCCACCAAATCTAATGAAACTCGCAGAATTTCTATCCGAGCATCCAGACCCAAGATTTTACCATAGTCAACTCAAAGACTAAATTTTTACAAATTCACAACTTAGGACCTCAAATCCTCAAAAAGACTCGAAAATTGAAACTAACAACTCTCACAGTTCACATTCCACATTCTGAGACTAATTGAATCGATGAAATTCCATTCTGACACTTGATACTCCAAAAGACCCAAAAAATCACCTTCTTAACAACTTAGCCTTTAAGGATCACAAACCTACAAAATTCTCAACTCAACTCATAGTTCAAAACAAACTTTTTAAACTCAATCATAAAAGACATGGGGTTGGATATCGGGCAACTAAAAATGGTCAATTCATGAAACTTTCAAAAAATTACCGAATCGCCTAGGGCGGGGGCTCTAGGAAAATGCCTCAAGACTCAAGTGTGGGGCTTAATTCCTTAAGACTTACGTCCTAAGCACCTGATTGTATGTCCTACGAATTCCCAACTCCCTATGATCGGGGCCTGCCTAATATCTTACACAAGTTATATGTTAAAATCTTTAGGTAACATTGTTGACCTTCATAATTCTTAAATAAATGAATGATACTCAATCATTTTTAATCTATAGAGATAAGAAGATTGAGAATAACTCACATAAGAAGTTGTATAGTATCACATCTTTATTATTTGGTAACATTATAAAGTGATTATTTAGTATGAACCATTTCTTTTAAGAATACATAACGAAATTTTATTTTTTCACTTATCATTGATCTTCATGGTTTTGTCATACGTATCAAAATTATCATATATTATTTAGCTATTTGAAATTAATATAATTTTTATTCATGATGAAGTGATGTTTTTGAATATTAGTCATACTTGATGTAACGCAGTTTGGTGTTCCACATCGGTAAATATAGATGTTTACATTGTAAAGGGGGCTTGTGAAATGATTCAAACACATGCCATTAGTCTTCTGAATTCTCTGAATGATGCTCTTTTTTCACTCATCATGTAAGGAATTGACTGTAAAGCTCTTTAATCTTGAGCCAAGAAGGCCCAATGCTCAAGGTTTATGCCTCTAAAATTTGATATCCTCATGATATCAAAGCAAAATGATTCTCGGTAGTAGAAACATCAAGATATCATTGTCGATGTCACCACTCCCCTGAATTATAGACCCAAGATATTTGAATCTATCTCACTTGGGGATGTTTTGTATGTCAAGACTCACTTCCATGCCTACCTCATGCATCACATCATTCAATTTGTACTCAAAATATTTTACCTTAGTCTTGCACAACCTAATCCTTTAGCCTCCAAAGTATGTCTCCGGACCTTTAACTTATCATTTACACCATTTCATGACCCATCAATCAAAACTATTTCATCCACAAATAACATACACCACAACACCCAATCTTCAATATCTCGCGTCAATACATACATCACCGTGGCAAATAGAAACATACTAAGTGTTAACTGTAGGTGTAATCCTATCTTGACAATGTAAGTGCTCTCAATCTCCTCCCATCATTCTTACTTGCATTTTAGCTCTTTTGTACATGTCATTCATCACCCTAATATAAGCCAATGCTACACCTCTCACCCGTAGACATTGCCGCAACACTTCCTTTGAGACATTATAGGCTTTCTCAAGGTCAATGAACACCATATGCAAATACCTCTTCCTTTCCCGATATTTTTCCATTAGTCTTCTCACAAGATGGATGGATTTTGTGGTCAATTTCCCTAGCCTAAACCCAAATAGAATCTCAGAGATAGACATATCCTTTCTCACTCCATCCTCACCACTCTGTCCCAAACTTTCATAGTGTGGCTTAACTATTTATTACCTTTCTAGTTGTTGGAATTTTGTATAACACCTTGTTCTTGTACAATGGAATCATTGTACTCCACCTCTATTCCTTGGCCATCTAAGGCATCTTAAAAATGACATCGAACAAACAAGTCAGCCACTCTGAACCAGTTCTATTTGTGCTCGTCAGAAACTTCACCGGGATCTTATCTGGTCTGACACTTTTTCCCTTCTCATCTTTCTAATATCACACTTCACGACCTTAACCTTAACACCTGCAATATCTGAATTCTCTGATGTCTTTCAGAGTGCTCCAAATCACCCAAAACAATGTCTTTATCCCCTACTTCTTTCAAAGTTTTGTGAAAATATGTTTGCCATATTTGCTTAATGAGTGTCTCCTCCACTGACATCTTGCCTCCACTGACATCTTGCCTTTATCATAGTTCATCCTTCATACACTTCACCTAATCCAAGTCTTGGTCCTTCCTCTCCTCACCTTTGCTAGCCTGCACAACTTCTTATCTCCTCTCTTGTCTCCTAGTTCCCTATACAATGTTTCAGAAGTTTCTACATCCCCACTACTATTTCAAGTTCCTAAAATTGTTAACTTCTTGCCAATTACATGGGAGAGGGCAGGTGTCAAACATAAATAGCGAATAATTTGGCTTTTGAGGCGTCGACTCAACTTGAGACACAGGTGCAGTAGTTACTACTTGATTGCCATTTCACTATCCATTTTAGATGGGTGATGGATTTTATTGATCTAAAAAATTCATTGTTGCTTTTAGACTGTCCGTGTTTTATACATTTAGGAATTATATATTACTTATTAGTTAATATTCTTGATGTCTAAAATTCTTGCATGGCTTGTTTTAAAATATATTACTGAGAACATGTATTGTTAGCCTTACCCAGAGAGAAAAAAGAACATGTAATGCTGTTTATTCAAAGTATACTGCTAATGCATATGATAGATAGCTAAGTTAAATGATTAAGGCTTAACAATTATACCTTATGAAATACAGTTGGGTGTCCAACATCGCTAATATATATATATATATATATATATATATATATATATATATATATATACACACACAATCACACATTGTAAAGGGGGCTTGTGAAATAATTCAGCCACACGTCATTAGTCTTGTACATTCTCCAAATGATGCTCTTCTTTAACTCATCATGTAATGAATTGAGTGTGAACCTCTTCAATCTTGAGCCAAAAAGCCCCAAGGCTCAGGTTTATGCTTCTCAAATTTGATATCCTCAAGAAATGAAACCAAAATTATTCTCAGTAGTAGAGACATCATATGCATAAAAAGATTGGAAAATTCAGAACAATCAGAAGGGTAGTTAAAACTAAAGTGCATAAAACCAAAGGGGGTTGTCAATGCAAGAGTTAGTAAAGCAAAAGAGTCGAACCTTAGAATGTGATGGTAGACCAAGAAAAATATGAAAAGTGCAGTTGATTCCAGTTTGATCAAGGTGATAACTACAACGAGAGAGAGAGAGAGTCATGCTGCAGCTGAACAACACTGAAGAAATATGGACCTTGAGTCATATATTTCTCAGAACTGCTATAACTCAAATTCTGTTGCTAGTTTGAAGTTGATTTTACTTAGAAGAGTTGGATAAGTACCTCATTGGACAAATTGCTTGCAATTGCTCAATGTTTGTGTTCTAATCTTGAAATTTCCCTTGTATATTTAACTGTAATCTCCAATTAAACTCTGAAGTTCTTAATTGTCATCCTGCATTTCACTAGGAAGAAGGGACTTAATTGTCACCCTGCACCTTAGTTAGGGCTTGGAATGATCCCATCAACCGTTGATCCAGATGCAACTGGGTTTGTTGAAAAGGAAAACAAGGGACCTAAGCGGCCTGTTAAGATCAACGCATGGAAACTTGCCAAATTGGATTGCACTGATCCATTATTGCTTTTAGTTGCTTCCCCAACATCTTCTCTGCTCAGAGACGTTAAGCAAACATCTGTTGTTTGGGACCAAGAAGCTAGAAGGTATGTGTCTGTCCCGATATCAACTTTAGATACTCGTACAAGACCGCCTATGCAAGGAGGATCATCAAATCCAAATGTTGCATCTTCTATCAATGACAAGAGGCCAGCCCTTATCCCTCAAGAACCTTCATATCCTTCTATGAAACGTCTAGTCGAGCATTCTGAAAAACTTATGTATGCTGGAGAGTCCATATTCTTTGGTGGTCCACTTTTGCATGGTCCAATTAAGGATGAGCTGAGAAATGAGAGAGGCTCTGGTTCCAAAGAGAGTCGAGAAAGGCAACCATTTAATTTACCTCATGAATCCAGGTTTAGAAGGGATGCAGCCTCCTATCAGCTTCCCCTGTTTGTTCTTGGTGACTTTGGGTCAAATAAGTAAATCTTACTGGACTAGCAATTATTGTTCATTTACCATTTTCCCCTGCATAGCAAGGCTTCAACAAAATAAACCCCTCGAGCTATAGCTTGTTTTGGTCTTCCAGGAACCTTGCAGTTTGTTGAATACACTCCAAGGTTCCAGTGGTTTCTTCATGATGGATTATCTAATTACTTAGCACAACAAAAAATGAATGTAGTGTGGAGTAGATACACTCCTTGAATTCCTCTTTCAACCATTTGTCTGTAGAATTGAAACTTGAATGGTAGGGTAGGTTTGTTAAAACCGCCCCACCCCACATAGCCTTAAAACCGCCCCGCCCCGTCCCATTGCCATCCCTATCCTGAACAAATTTAGTTTTCTCATTGTACTTGATGTTTTGGATTACTCCTCCCAAAATAAAATGGATATACCTATCGCCGGAGTAGTAGTACCTCAAATTCCGACGACTTCATTAATCACAAAGACACAAAGCACTCTAAGGACTTGATATTTGTTTGTTAGAAAAATATGTAAAAGAAGTTCAGAAATTCACTGCAGAAAATTGAGGCTAGTATTATGAATGTATAGTCAATAAAGGATAGTATCGAAAAAGTGACAATTGATTCATTATAAAAAGATGATATTCAAATTACATTTTTTCTCCTAGTGTCTAATCGGGAAAACACTTCATTTTCCATTTACACTTCTTAAAAGTCAACAATATTCCACATGTATAGAAAATGTAATGAAAAACATGCATAAAAAATTGTGTGATTCGTAAGTAAATATTAACTATATTTTTATTAGTAGGTTTTCCTTTGAATTATTTATAGTTAACATATATCAGATACAGTTAGTCAATTAGTAGATGTGATATCTTTGAACCATCGAGCTTTGGTGTATACCTAGGCAATATAAGCCACACAATTACCCTTTAATCGTCTTTAGTTCTCACTGTTTTGTTTGTTTTAGCAATGAACATTGTGTGATTCATAAGTGTGTAGAAAATTAACTTGACATAATGCTCATTGAATCGACTTACACTGCACACTTATATGAGTGATTCCTAAATGAGTTATCCTACAGATACGTTGTTTAATCTACCCTATATCAAACTTATAAATCATTAAAAAGTCTTTAACACTTTGTCATCTTTGTTACTGAACATTGTCTCATCACAATGATGGAACAAAAATATAGTTATTTTGACAATGCTTAATCATCATTAATGGCTTTGTTTGATCTCTTTGAACCTATATCTTGGGATCTCTAATGTAATAGGTAGAATTACTAGAATGATGACTTGGCTTGTGCTTGACCATAGTCGCATTTCCTTCGATGATTTTTTAATCACTTATTTAGTTAGGCCTGTTGTAAGTGGATCTGGCATATTATCTCCTAATTTAGTAGTCAATTGTAATAATTTTACTAGAGAATGTTGTCTAACGATATTATGTCTTCATCATATGTGAAAAGATACTTTGTTATGCATAATCCTCTAGCCCTTCCAATTGTCACTTGGTTATCATGCATATTGAGCCAATGGTTTGAACCAAAATGGAATGTCTTCTGAGAAATTTTGGAGTCATACCACTTCTTCACCGACTTTGTCTAAAGCTATAAACTTAAACGTCATTGTAGAGCGAGCAAATGATAGGTTATAATTAAACAGAGATTTTTAGAAAATCTTCACTTTTTATTTACTTAAATTTTGTTGAATTTAAGTTAATATCTAATAAATTATACTCGTTAGGTGTGTTTCATTGGGTAGGATGTTTTTCCGAGATAACAAACGTGTTTGGAGTCAAAACAAGTAACTTGAGACTTCAAACTTTGAGAGGAAGTCCAAAAACAATAATGAAGATCAAGTCGGGGTCAAGGATCAATTGTACATAAATAAAACGGTGCCAAAATGAAGAAATTCTACTAAAAAATGAATTAAGAGCGAATGAAAAAAACTGAAAAAGAGTGGAGGATAATGTTATGACCCATATCCCACCCTATCTAAAGACAAGACCCAAGAGAACAATTGTTGAGAAATAAATAAACATACCTAAATGAATTCAGCGAAGTGATTAGCTATGAATTTGAAGATGTAAGCAATAGTTGTGCCCACACACTTTGAATGCCAATCACGAAGGGAGGCAATGAGTTGGAAAGAAGTTTAAGCCATTGTGTAGTAATTTCACATTTAGAGCACCAATTGTATAACCATTTAGTGTGTTTACGAGATAATTTTAAATTGTGGTCACTTTTAAAATTTTGTTAAACATAACTCTATGCTATATAAGGTGGAAACTCTTCCAAAATAAAGGTGTCTTGGTTATGAGCAACCAAAATCTTGAAGAACCCCTAGACATTAACAAAATTCACTTCTTTCCATCACCATTAGATTCAATATGAAACTTTAAATAAATCGTCAATTGTAGTATGTTCTATTTCATGTTCTTCTATCTTTTTTCTTTAATTGTAGAGTAGTTTTTTTTTACATTTTTAACACACATGGTGTATTGCTAATTTATTTTGGATTTTGATTCTTATTTTTATGCTTGAATTTGTTTATGGAGTTTGTATTGAATTGCATATTTGATAATTATTTTGTATAATCAGAAGAGGAATAAATTTACAGCATCTTGTTTGCTTTGAATCGTTATTTCTTTCTAGTAATTGAAAATCTTTTTAAAATCATTGATTTATTCAAAGAAAAAAAATATTCGAAAGATATTTTTTCTTCGGACTAAGTCACAAGTGTTATTCTTGCATACATATGTTCACGGGGCTGTAATTAGTTAATTCTTCAAAGTTTAGATTTAATCGAAAGAGAAACTAAATCTTAGGAATTCTTTAATTAACTATCGAATCTGTGATAATTGATAAGACTTTAAACCTGTATATGGAAGAGAATCATATGCCAATTATTTTCCTACACTTGTTTTGTCTACTAGCCTCACTTCTCACATTGATAGTAACCTTTGCTCCTTTGATCAACTGTATTAATTTGAATTATTAGGTGTTATTCGTGGTTGTAACCACAACCAATCAATTATTAATTTCCTAAATAGTACGTAGCAAGATTTTACTTGATTCACTATTTGTACCAATCTCTATGATATGATTTATAAAATTATACTATCTTTGGATAGAGAGAACTCATTTTACATTGTGTTTTGCGCTTGTTAATTATGGTGACATTGCTGGAGATTGACAACAAATAGTATTCAAATAAAACTGTGTATTAATTTAGGCCTTTATTTTTTAAAAAAAATATATTTACTTCCTTATTCACGCTTGATCTATTATATTTTATTTGTTGATGGTAAGCTATAGGTATGAATATGAGGCTCTAATATATAACACAATCCTCATCCAAGGATGTTGTTCAGTATGATCATGAGTTGGAGAGATCCCTATGCCTACTAAAAATGAATTTTCGAATAAATTTTTAGGACAATCATCTAACTAGAGTATCATGGATGAGAAAGTGAACAATGTAGCACTACAAAGACCTTTGGTAATTTCAATCTTGATCAAGTTGTATTCCCCATTTGAATTATGTCTTACTGTGATCCTTTTCCAACAATGATTTTATTATATCCATTGTAGTGTTTAAGGTCAGATAAAATACTTGAATTATTTGTCATATGGCAATTGGCTCCTGAGTTCACATACAAAGTGTCATGGGTAAAAGATGTCTTCTGCAGATTGACAACAACCAATGCTTGTTGATAAGAATAGTCCCACCTATAAAAGCACTTATGCACAATATGATTATTCCTACCACAAATTTTGCATGACTCAGTAGTGTTCCTTTCCTTATTTCCACTTTGGGTACTTTGATTATTCTGAGAATCTGATCATTGTCTAACAGGCTTGAAGCTTGTTCCTCTTGAGTTGAAGTTGTTGTTTCCTGTTCTCTAAGAGTAGTTTCCTCTTTTCCTGCCCTTTTGGGCAAAGAACATCATGTTATGGTTCTGTTGTGACATCTCTTATTTATCCTCCCTCATATCCAAACCCCTAAGAGCATTAACAAATTGATTAGGAATGGTATATGGTGTCTTACCTAGCTTGAAAGTCTTTACTTGAGATCTAAACCTCTAGAAAAATTGATTACTTTGTTATTTTTATCCACGCGTTTGTAAATAGTTGCAAGGCTCTCACATATTCCTTTGAATTCCTTAATGTATTCATCAATCTTCTTGGTTCTTAGACAAACACTTTGCAGTTGTTGTTTAAGCTAAAACTCCCTTTCTTTTGTTGCTTGAAGATAGACTTCTTCCAAGAATTCTCGCATCTTTTGGGCAATTAAGAAATCCACAATTAGGTACATGCTTTCTTTTGTCAAGGTTCTTGATATCCAATGCCTTAGCATTACATCTTTCTCCTCTAGTTATTAGTGCTACCAATATCTTCTACATCTTTCTCAATAGTAGTAGCTGCAGATTTCTCAGCAGCCTTTCCAGTGGAACAACTACCTTCAATTGGTTCATTCTCCTTGATGAGATAAGTTAATCTTATCACCTGAATCAATTGTATCATTTGTGTCCTCCATATAAAATAGTTTGTTGGCTTAAGTTTAATGGAACAAGTATCACGGTGCAAAATCTCACTAGGTTGTGAAAGCCCCTACCATCCCCATAGGCGAAGCCCATCCCTTTTATAAATTAATTAACAATACAAATAATGCAAAATTGATAAGTGAAAAATCAAAACAACCTTTAAACATGGTGGCACTAACACAAAGAACATCTATAAACATAAAATAAGTCCGAAAAACTACAATCACTGTCTTGAAGGAAATAAAATAGAAAAAGGAGTGTCTAGAATCTAATACTGCTTAAGAGAAAATAACTCATCGTGAATTGCAACATTCACAAATTTTAATCACAAGAAGCAAGTCAACTGCCACTAGTACCTGAGCCAAATCCTCACGCAAAAAGGCTCAGCAAAGTATAGACTAAGTAAGTGAAATACATGTACTAATCAACAAACTTTGATTACTAAATCCTTTCTAGAAGCAATAATGAGATAATACTTAAAAGTTTTTTTTTTCCACAAGTATAATTAGGTCATAATATAAATCACCTCTATATAATAATTAAATACGTGTTTCCCAAAATAAATCAAATACTCAATTGATAATATCCCAACATGTCTTTTATGTATCAACACTAGAATCATCTCAATAACTCAATGCCAAATCAATATAAAAATATAATGCAACGCTATGCATGGGAAAAAACCTGTATACACCCGCTTCCTTTGTCGGATATTTAGGACCAAAGTGGACTCATGAGGCCCATATACCTGCCTGGACTATTCCCCATCAACACAATAACACTCATTGGAACCATTTCCCATTGGCACATTACCCTCACTAGAACCATTTTTCGTCGACACAATACTACTCGTCGGAACCATTTTCCATATACTCCACCTATTATACCCCGTTGTCTTTACACCAATTAACTTTTAGGAATTAGTTCACATCGATGGGAAGTAGTACTGACGAGTGGTATTGTGTCGATGAAAAATGGTTCATGTAAGTGGTGATGTGTTGATGGGAAATGGTGCAGGAGTGTTATTATGCCGATGGAAAATGGTTCAAATGAGTATTATTATGCCGTTAGGAAATGGTTCTGGCAGGTATATGGATCTCATGAGTCCCCTAAATCCCGACTATCCGACAGAGGAAACGAGTGTAACTGGTTATTGGTCAGTGCATTACATTATTGAGATGGTTCTAGTATTAATTTGACTTAATACATCCGAGACACATTGTGATATTTTCAGTTGTGTAATTTGATTTATTTTATGACTTAATTATACTTGTGGAAAAAGAAACTTTTAAGATTATCTCATTATCATTTCTTGGAAGGGTTAGTAATCAAATCTTGATGAGTACACGTGTTTCTGGTAGTCACTCTATACTTTCTGCACCTTTTTGCGTGTAGGAATTGAGCTTGGTACCAATGGTTCTTGACTTACTGCTTGTGATTCATAATTGTGAATGTTGGAATTCAGGGTTAATTGTTTTCTCTTCAGCAGTACTGGATTCTAGAGAATTCTTTTATTTTCTATCTTATTTACTTCAAGATAGTGACCTTAAATTTTCAAACTTATTTTATATTTTTACATGCTCTTGTGTTAGTGTCACCAGGTTTGATATTGTTTTGATTTTTTACTAGTCAATTTTGCCTCATTTATTTGGTTAATTTATTTATAAAGGGATAGGGTTCACCCATTGAGATGGTAGGTTCCATTACGGCCTAATGTGATTTTGGATCATGACAACGAGAGACAATAAGGTGATGAAGGGAAAAAGTGGACAAGTTATTGGTAATGGGAACCATTGATGTTGGATGTGTGGTTATTTTTAGATTAAATACTTAGAGAGCAAAAGTTGTGTTACCACATAGAATTCTCATGTAAAAGAATGAAAGAAATCGAGAATTGTATTGATGAATACATTCTCCTTATATATGAGTGGTTATAGAGTTTTTAGAGTCCTAGACTTGCTATACATAGAGTTACACTACAATACAAGTAATTACAAGAGTAGAGGCCTACCACTACTATTACAACTATAACTCTTTAACAAGACACAGTAGCCTAGTCGACTTTATCAAACATAGTAGCCCCATCCTAGTGTAACTCTCTCTCTCTCTCTTTAAAAGCTGACACAGTTGTATCATGTTGACTGTATTACATTATACAATTTTTTATTACATTCATTTACCCTCATCTTCAACACCTCTTTAACAACTAACATAATTGTGCCATGTTGTACAATCTATTGCTTATATTGAACTACCCTTATCTTCAGCAACAAGTAGGTCATATTTCTACTACACTATCTAAGAAAGCTCACAAAACTCCTACAGGTGGCTCTGATAAAACTACAAAGAAAAAAATGAATGCAATATCACTAAATAGGAGGCTGTTGCCTGAATAGAGTGAATATTTCATGTGTGATGTAGTCCTACAGAAAGTTGACCTAAGAGAGGGGTAAGAGACTGAGAAGTATGCAAATGGGTACTAAGAAGAAAAAGAGAGTGTAAAAGGTCAAATAGAGAGTTGAAGTGATTAAGCACATACCCTCTTACCATTCCCTTAGAAGGTCAAAAGAAATTAGTTAGACAAGTGTTTTGGCTTCTTCTTTAAGATTCTAAAAGAATTGTACATAAATATACTTTTCACAAAGATACCGATCAGTATTTACTATATGCCAAATTTCTAAAGAAGATCTTGTCTGAAAAAAAGAAAGTCTGAGGAAGATCTGATTGTCAAGTTAAATGTCCAGTGCAATGCAATACTACAAAATAAGATGCCATGGAAATGTGAAGATCTGAGAAGTCTCACTGTGCCCTGTTTTGTGGGTAGTGCAAATTTTTTGATAAGGTTAAATGTGATTCAGAAAATTCCATCAATCTCATGTTGTTATCTATGTTCAAGACGCTAGAAAAAGAATTGTAGATATCGAAGTTTGGAGCTGTCTTATTGCAGCTATTAACTGATCATACTACTATAATAGCTGATACCTTAGGGGATAATAGAGAATGTGAAGGCCGAGAAGTGGAAAAATTTGTATCAAATAAGAATACACCTTTAATACTAGGGAGACCTTTGTTATGCACTTTCAGAGTGATACTGGATGTTTATGAAGGGGGAATCATGCTTAGAGTTAGAGATGACAAAGTGGTGTTCCGAATGAAAAATATTCTAAAACACTTCAAGGAAGAGTCAATTGCATACTCATGTTGTAATATTGACATGGAGAAAAGTGGTTCGAAATTACCTATTGATATTCACAATTAGTCTTAAAGCTCCAAGATGTTTGTCTTACCTCTTATTTTATTTGTGTATCAAGGGGTCATGATAAAATTTTAAGTATGGGGTAGGGAATGTATATGTTGATAATTGGTGTATTATTAATTTTAGTTCTAATCTGTTTAGGTTATAACCCCTTGTTTCTTTGTGCCGCAATTCTTTTGATGATTGATTTTTTTTAACCGAGTGTGGTTAATATGTTTTTGTAGTTTAGTGACACTCTGCCTAATTTTTTTTATGTCTTGAAATCAATAATGCCTTGTTTATGATGCATTGCCTCATGTTTCACTCATTTATATGTCGTATAAATAATTGTCATGTCTCAATATATTTTTTTTGAGGAGAGTTTCGTGAAATTATGTCCTGATTGAGTCTTGTGCCTATGTGTGGGTCATAATTTTTATATATTCAATGTATTTGATTGACGTCTAGAACTTGTGACAATGTGTGAGTGAGAACATTGATATGTTCAGCAACTAAAAGATATTTAATTACTAGAAAAAAAATCAAGGGTGAAAGAGAAAATGAACTCAGTCAAGGGAGGAGTTATCCAAGTAATAAAGAGGGTTCAATTCAAGATATAAGAGGGTCTTCCCCAAACCTACAAAGGAGCCTAAACATCAAAATATTCATTCAAAAACTAACTTATAAAATAAATCCTAATTTTTACTATTTATAATAGTGTATAAACTAACCTGAGCTGGTTATAGTAATACTCTTAAGCTTAAAACAAGGAAATTATTTTGTCTACCCTATTAATTACTTAAAATATAGTCATCTCTTAACTAAATTTCCACTTTAGTATATTGTAGACTTCATTAATCTTCTAAGATCTTAAAAATACTTTAATCTACTTAACAATCTTCATATTCAAGATGACTGATTCATATCTCATCATTCTCCCCTTGTTGAAAAGAATTCCTCCACAAATTAAAGGCATAACAAAGGAGAAAGCAACAACTAGACAAACATTATCAGAATTCTTCAAAGTAATATCAATACAACCGGGATAAAGAAAAACTAACTTAAATTTCCTAACGACATAAATAAACACTATAAGCTTCCCCCAAAACATCAATAAGAAATAATCATTAGAAATTGAAATCAAATTAAGCTCTTTAACTAGATCACACCAATCTTTGGATGACTTGCCATCACACTTTAGGAAAAAAGTATTGACATAATCCAACAAGAATGTATCTTTCAAAGTAGAGCAAAATAAGTAAGGAAATTAATACTCATGCTAGGATCAATAACCTTACGTTCATTTGTAGGGTAATTATTATCTTCACACATTGTATTCATACTAGATTGTCATATATCTTGTAGCCTTCAAAATTTGCCACATTATCAACTCCACGATAAATATCACTATGCTCATTGTTAAACATGTTCATGTTATCCTCAAATAAAATATTATATTTAAAAATAGAAAATAAATAAATAATGAAGAAACAAAACATTTAAATTCACTCTTCAGAAGATAAATATCATATTTCATAAGATTACCCATGATATGATCTCTATGAAGGAAATAAGAGATGGTATCAACAACACTATACATACTCCAATAATCACTTGTTTGGCCTACAAACGCTATAATTCTCACATCACTAGTTGACAAAAATTGAAGCTCACAAGAATTAACAATTTTAATCCCTCATTTTAACTCAACTAGTGGAGTAGCGTAAAGATGCAATAAGTCATCGCTACTTTAAATATGATACACATTACCATCAACATATATTAACTTAATCAAATAAAATCAAAGTAAAATAAAGAATCTCATTTTTTATCTTTATCAAATAAAGGCAGAGTGTCATACTTAAAATTCTTATTTTTTCTTCAATAACCATGTTCATCGTCAACAATAACTTAAGGTGCACTAAATAACTCACAAGTCTCTTTACCTAGTGGCATATCATAACAAACAAGTTGAATATCATAAATATTTCAAGAGAATCACATTCTTTAAATTCAAGCTTATCTCAAAGTGATCCTGAACATCACTATCAACAATAAGAGCATTTATTTTGACATGAAGAATATTCAAAATTCAAACCAACATATATGGTCAAAAAAATTCTTTTTAAGCCTCCAAATTGATTCAAGTGTGACCACTAGTTGCAAACACGTTGTACTAATATATATCATCAGAATTATTTGAGCAAGTAATTTCAACCAATGATTGACTACAAATTCAACATGACTTTCATAAATAAGAAAAGATTTATTTTGGTCTAAAAGAGATTGATTTTCACCTTAACTAATTTTTTTCTTATCAAACTTACTCAAAGAAAATAAAGTACTTGGATTGGCCTTTTTACCTTAATATACTCTTACCATTCCTTTTTATTTGTGTCTTTATCATTTAAATTCGCTTGAGCACTTGAAGAAGTAGTGGTATCTCGATCAACACTTGAATCTTCAAATATGGAAGCCTTTCCGTAATTGTTTTCTTCATGCCTTCATTTTCCGACGTACCTTTAAAAAGGCATTACAATTAAAAAAAGATAAATTAGTAGCAAGCTTTCTCAAACTCTCGTTTTCTTCACTTCTCTCAAATTTCCTTTTTTTTTTTTTTTCTAATTTTCAAATGCTTTTCTCTTTTTTGTGGCGACACACTCGCTATCCTAAGTGAAGATATCATTTTCTCTGTCTTGAGGTTCTATTGTCATTCTGTTACTTCTCTCAATTTTTTTAGATTTGGACACACTCCAAAAATTCTCTATATAGGAATAGGGTGACTGTTCACATCAACTTTGGACTTTAAACTTTGAGAATCATCAATTTTTTTTCCTCATGTTTTGGCTTTCTTCTTGTCTATCTTAGCAACTCCTAGTATGTTTTTTTCACCTTCAAAGGTGTGGATGGTATGAAGAAATAATCTTTACCTTTTCGGTTAACGTAATACCTATTTTTTTACTATAAAATGTATCTTCTCTTTCAATCATAAAAGACCTCCCAAGTAACAAATGAAAAGCTTTCATCAGAATAAAATTAAATAGTACATTATTATGAAACTTTTGAAGTTCAAACTTTATCAAAACTTATTTTCTGTTCTCTTAAGATTCTTTTTCATTTGATAATGACAATCATATAGTCGAGGATGTTTTCCAGAGTTTAACTTTAAGTGCTCAGCCGTTCTTGAATTTGTAATACTTATGAAACATTATTGTGGATAATCATGGGATCACTAACTCCTGCTATTCTACAATAAAATATGACACATATTATTTATTTGTTCTACAAATTGATCAATATATGTTTCGTCGCATTTATAATCTTCAACAACGTGATCTTATTTTTACAAATATATATTCAAGACATCATAAGGTCAATGTACACGTCACGCCCTGAGCCTACACCCCAGGCGGGACTAGCACTTGCGAACTATTCCTGGCCCAAGCAAACCCTTGGCATAGCTTACCTCCTAGCGGAAGACTTACTCATGATATAAGGAAGTAGTGAAATACAATCAAACTAAATTCTCTCAAAAAATAACTTAGAATGTTTTGAAGATCAACATTCAACTGGCCAAAATGGCAACTCAAGTATCAACATAAAAACTGAAATGGAAAGACTCAGGAACTAACATCAACTAGTTGTCTATGAAACCTCTAACAACTAGGATGAACATTGAGACAAGACCTACGACATCCTAAATAACTAAAATACTAAAAGTAATAAAAAGGGGGTCCTCCGAAAGCAAGGAAGCTTACCAACAACTCTGAAGCTCAACTGGATCAACGATGCACTTGATGTTGATCCTAGTTAACTGTATTTGTATCATAAAAAGATCCAGACCAACTGGCATCAGTGCATTGAATATACGAGCATGTGAGGGGAATACTAAAATAAGACATACGTTAGAAAGGAAATGAAGGAACAAACCTGGTCTCAAATTAACTCATTTCTATATAAAGCGATAATGTAAATGTAATATAAAGAAAAGCTTTTAAAACATGGATAACAACTTTGTGTATCTAGAAATATAATGGTAAGTCAGTTTGTATACAAGGATACAATATAAACTCTATTTGTATGTATAAAATTAAGAAATCTCGGTGGATATAAGAATACAAAATATAAATGTGGGAGTTTCTCTAATCGACAACCATCACTTTGAGCTATGTGATGATACAATGTCTTACCTCGCGTTGGTAGGGTTGTCCTATAACTTGCCAGGGGTATAGAGCCTAACTACTAAGTGGATCCACTAGTCTATGCTAAAAAATAGTAAGGAATCATCTAAAAAGTAAGACGCTTTTCTACCATGTTGGCCACATGGTTTATGAAGACGATAAATTACCTGAACTCAACTTATCCCCAAATTGGTGCTCAATGCTACTCCTAAAATGTAACTAGCTCATATGTTGAAAAACATAACTCTTTTTGTGATTTGAGATAATTTCTCAAAAACTAGCCCAAAGGCTCTCTTGGAAATCAGTGTTTCCTCTCTAGCTTAAATGTGAAAAAGTTTTACTCTTTACTGAAAACTAGCTCAAAGGCTCAAAGGCTCTTTTGGAAATCGATGTTTCCTTTCTTGATTAAATGTGAAAACTTTTACTCTTTGGGAATTCATAGTCCCCATATACTCTTTTGAATAAAATTAAATTCATTTGTTACTCTTTACTCAACTGCAAAACTCAAGTTTTAAGACAAGTTTAAAGCATCAGCGACAGACTTTTGAAAAAACTCTAAGAACTCTCTAGACTTGGCTCTTAACTTTTCTTGAATTTGAATTTATGGATTCAAGGTTATGATTCATGTTTATGGATGAAATCATGATGTTTACATGTATATTATAGTGTAGAAATAAACTAAAAAGCATGTGTACGTTTCAAGGGAACTCAAACGGAAAGAAGTGGGAAAGGGTAGAGGATCTGGCAACCCTGGTGCTCTGAGTGGCATCGGGCGCCAGAGCCTAAACTATAGACTCTAGGTTGGGGCGCAATGAGTGGCATGGTACCCCAGAGTCAAAACTATAGATGCTGATGTGGGGTACTCTGAATGGCGCGGCGCCTCACTCCTTTACCCTAGCAATTTGACAAATTTTCTTTTTCGTTTTTCGACTTTAATTCATCTAGATTTGATTGATTCCTTCCCTAAACACTTAGATTCAAATACCCAACCAAAGTATATCATAATTTACTCAGAAACAACCTTAAATATCAGGACACCAACTCAAGAACTCTTCAATAAGTCAACAATCAAGAACCTAAAAGAAACTTCAACAAAATCCATGAAGAACTCAATTACTCTAATTTAAAGAATGTAAATACGCTGAAATAAATCATGATTGGCACATGGGTGAACGAAATCAATGCTATGTGACCTCACTTACCTCGAAGTGATTCACCCTTGGTGAAATCCACAAGCGAAATCTCAAGAACGACGATGAACTTTGGCTTTTCTCCTATTTTCTCCTCTGCACTCTTCTCTCAAAGTCCTAGTGTAATTTTGCAAAGTGTAAACTGAACCAAATCAGTTTAGACCCTTATTATTTCACAAAACGAATTAAACCAATTGGGTAGTGAAAAGACCATAATACCCCTTTAAAATTTGGTAACTTTCCTTATCTAGACAGCCCAACTTCAAATGACCATATCTCCCTCATAGAAACTCGAGAATTAGCAAACTCGGTGACGTTGGAAAGATAATTCAAATACCTTTCATTTGATATCTTCTCTCACACCTAACCCATCCTATACTGAGAGTTATGTTCGTTTGAAGTTTACCCAAAACTCACACTTAACATAACTTAGCCAAATTACAGATTTTCATTCTTTCCAAAATGGTTTGTTCTAATTCTAGCTCTTTCAAATGGCCGGGTGTTACAATATCTCCCCCTTGGGAACATTCGTCCTCGAATGAGATTACTCTTAGAAGGCTAAGGGTGTAACATCTAACATTCAGCTTAAACACCTAACAAGGAAAATATAAATACAACATGCCAACTTAAAACAAATGCCAAGGAAAGGATTAGTACCTTAATTTGGAATTTCTCTAGACTCAAATAGATGTGGATATCTATTTTTCATATCATCTTCTGCTTTTCCATGTAGCTTCCTCACCAAACTGATTTCTCCATAAGACCTTGGCTGATGCTACCACCTTGGTTCTCAATTTGTGAACCTGGAGGTCTAGAATCTGAACAGAAACCTCCTCATAATATAAGTTATCTTTAATACCAATATCTTCAGTAGGTATGATGAGTGAAGGATCCCCCATACACTTCTTCAACATAGAAATATGAAACACTAGATGAACCACTGCTAACTCTTGCTGTAGCTCCCACCTATAAGCTACATTACCAAGCCTTTTGGATATTCTGTAAGGACCAATATACCGGGGACTAAGCTTCTCCTTCTTGGAAAATCTCATAACACCCTTCATGGGTGAAACCTTCAAGTATACCCAATCATCTACTTCAAACTCTAAGTCTCTTCTCCTAACAGTAGTGTAGGATTTCTAACGACTCTACGCTGCTTTTAATCTCTCTTGAATAACTCTTACATTCTCCATAGATTGATGAACTAAGTCTGGTCCTATCAACCCATCTTCACCAACCTCAAACCATCCAATAGTATATTTGCATCTTCTCCCATAAAGATCCTTATATGGAGTCATCTGGATGCTGGAGTGGTAACTATTGTTGTAAGCAAACTCTATGAGAGGTAGGCTATCATCCTAATTACCTTTGAAATCAATCACACAAGCCATCAACATATCTTATAAAGTCTAAATGGTGTGATCTGCTTCACAATCAGTCTGTGGATGAAAAGCAGTACTCAAATTCACCTTTGAACCCAAGCCTTTCTGGAATGACTTCCAAAATTATACAGTAAATTGTTGACCTCTGTCTTAAATAATGGACATTGGAACTCCATGAAGTCTGACTACCTCTTGGATATATAACTTAGCATAATCTTCTACTAAATAGGTAGTCTTTACAGGGAAGAAATGGGTAGATTTAGTCATTCGATCTACAATCACCCAAATCAATCATGATGTCTGCTAGACTGTGGTAAACCTATGATGAAATTCATATTGATCATCTCCCACTTCCATTCCAAAAGTTCTATATTCTGAGCGATACAATCGGGCATTTGGTGTTCTACTTTTAACCTATCAACAATTCGGACACTTAGCAACAAACTCTACAATACCTTTCTTCATACTATTCCAACAATATACTTCTCTCAAGTCACGACACATCTTTGTGGAACCCAGATGGATAGAATATCTGAAGCTATGAGCTTCATCCATGATTTTCTTTTGGAGTTCATCCACCCTTGGTACACATAATCTACCTTGATACCTCAACACACTATCTCCCCCTTGTTCAAAATCCATTACTTTTTTCTTATGAACATTTGCTTTCAATTCAAGAAAAATAGGATCATGGTCTTGTTTCTCTTTAACTTCTAACATCAATGATGATTCAGCCCCATTCATCAACACTACTCCTACTTCGTTGGAATCCATTAGTCGGAATCTATATCGTGCAAGTCAAAGCACATTTTTTGTTCACTCTCTCTTTACTTCTTTAACATGGGCAGTACTACCCATACACAACCTACTCAAGACATCAGCAATAACATTAGCCTTACTTGGGTGGTAGAGAATACTCATATTATAATCCTTGAGTAACTCTAACTACCTTATCTGTCTGAGATTAGGCTCTTTCTCACTAAACACATATTGAAGGTTCTTGTGATCGGTGAGCACATCTACATGAACACCATAAATATAGTGACGCTATATTTTCAAAGCAAATACTACGAAAGCCAACTCTAGATCATGGGTTGGGTAATTCTTTTCGTGAACTTTTAGCTTTCTAGAGGCATGAGCTATAAATTTACCATTATGCATTAACACACAACCAAGTCCAACTTTTGATGCATCACAATACACAACAAAACCTTGCGTACCTTCCAGTAAGGTTAATATTGGGGCAATAGTCAATCGCTTTTTCAATTCATGAAAACTTTTCTCACATGCTTCAGACCATTGAAACTTGACTATTTTATAAGTCAACTTGGTCAAAAGGTACGAAATAGAGGAGAACCTCTCCACAAACCACTTATAATATCCAACCAACCCCAAGAAACTCCTAATATCAGTTGGAGATGTGGGTCTAGGCCAATTCTGAACTGCTTCTATTTTCTAAGTATCAACTCTAATTCCATCACAGGAAATATTGTGACCTAAGAATGCCATAGACTGAAGCCAAAACTCACACTTAAAGAATTTAGCATACAAATCTCTATCCTTCAGAGTTTTAAGAGCTACTCTGAGATGAATATCTCATCTTTCTCACTCCTCGAATAGATTAGAACGTCATCAATAAATACGGTAAAAAACATATATAAAGAAGACTTGAATACTCTGTTCCTAAGGTTCATGAATGTTGCAGGAGCATTGGTCAAACCAAAGGACATAACTAGTTACTTATAATGACCATCGCAGGTCCTGAATACTATCTTAGGAATATCACATTCCCTTACTCTCAACTGATGGTAGCCAGATCTGAGGTCTATTAAAGAAAAAGAAGTGGCAGCCTGAATTTTATCAAAAAGATCATCAATTCTCGGAAGAGGATACTTATTCTTAATAATAACCTTGTTCAATTGACGGTAATCTATACACATTCTAAGAGAACCATCATTCTTCCTCACAAATAAGACCGGAGCACCCCAAGGTGAGACACTCGGTCGAATAAAACCTTTCTCAAGGAGATATTTCAACTACTCTTTTAACTCTTTCAACTCTTCTGGGGTCATCCTATATGGCATAATAGATATAGAACGAGTATCGGGAAGAATATCTATACCAAAGTCTATTTCTCTCTTAGGAGGGACTCTGGGAAGATCATCTGGAAATACTTCTGGAAACTCTTTCACTACTGGAACAGACTGTATAAGAGGTATCTCAACACTAGAGTCATTAACTTGGACTAAGTGATAGACTCACCCCTTGGAAATTAACTTTTTCTCCTTAAGGTAAGAAATAAAATGACCCTTAGGCACTGCTAAACAACTTTTCCACTCTATAATGAGCTCATTTGGAAACTGGAACTTAACAACTCAAGTTCTATAATAAATTGAGGCATATTACGTATGAAGCTAGTCCATACCTAGAATGACATCAAAATCTACCATATCTAACTCAACTAAGTCAGTCATAGTGCTCTTGTGATTGACGAAAATAGTACAATCACGGTAGACACCAACATGTGTAGAAACACTGAAGGGCACAAGAATATTCTCAGGAAGAACATCAAAATTTATCGCAACATAAGGAGTGATAAAAGATAGACTCGCTCCTCGATCTAGCAAAGCATAAACATCAAAGTTTAAGACTTAGATCATAACGGCGACAACATCTGGCAAATTCTCTTACTCTTGGAGACTAGTGATTGCACACAGATGGTTTCCTCCTCCGCTTGCCCCTGAAGTAGCAGCTCTTCTAGATGCAGCTCTGTCTGGTGGAGCAACTGAAGAAGACTGGGTTCTATTGCCCCCATTACCATTACCCTGCCTGTTTATAGGACACTCTCTCATAAAATGACCTTTCTGACCACACTTGAAGCAACCAGTAGAGTCGTCACGACACACCCTTGAATAGGTCCTACCATACTTAGCACATGCAAGAGTCCTATTACCCCCTGTGCCACACTACCTTGAGACTGCACAGGTCTAGCTCTAAAATTCTATGAATTATAATTATTGAACTCACCTCTATACCTTGGTGCAGGTGCACTAGCAGATGATGGAGCAGGTCCCATATGTTTCTGTTGGAAAGATGATTGGTTGGCATTAATCTTATGCTGCCCGTACACATTCCCCGTCTTAGCTCTTTTGTTTCAGAACTCATCCTTATCTTTCAGCTTCTCATCCTCAACCTGTTGAACATGGATCATTAACCATTCTATGTCCATATCCCCTATTAGCATAGCTGCCTTGCTTTCGTTACTTGAAAGACGAGACAACCCATCAACAAACAAGCTTATCCTGCTTCTTATGTCAGCAACCATTTCGGGAGGATATCAGGTAAGTTGGGTGAACTTCAAACTATGCTCATGAGCACTCATAGATTCCTACTTAAGTGTGAGGAATTCTCGTACCTTTTCTTCTCTTACTTCACGAGGAAAGAAACGCCCCAAGAAATCCTGCTCAAACAAATCCCAACTCAAAAAATGTGCACCTTGAGCTCTATTCTTTTTCCACTGATCAAATCAAATTATAGCGATACCTTTGATTTGGTATGTAGCTAGTTCCACTCTTTCAGCATCAGTAATGTGCATAATTTCAAAGACCTTCTGAAACTACTCTACAAAGATTTCTGGGTCCTCTGTGACACTTAAACCAGTGAAGCTTGGAGGATTCATCCTTAATAACTCATGAATCCTTGAAGTATTAGCCACTTAATTTTGGTTCTCTCCCTATCCAACTTGATAGGTCACAACTTGGCTTAACAGCCGAATAACTTCACGGAACTCAGCATTGGTGACCTCTCCTTGAGGTTGCAGTTCAGATGCATTAGGTACCCCTTGTTCGTGTGGTTCAACATTCCTTCTAAAAGCTCGACCTCTAATAGATCTTCCTGGAGGCATGATCTGAAAGACACGCGCAAGCACAAATTAGAAGAAACTTTTTAGAGATGAACTCTACCACACGAAATAAGTATGAAAAAAGTGAGATAGTTCCTAAGTGTTGTAGCCTCCTAATTGGTGTGCTTCACATTGATAACTAGTACTCTACATACATGACTTTATAGAATCCCTCGGACTCTTGAACTCTGTGCTATGATACCAAGTTTGTCACGCTCGGAGCCAACACCCTGGGTGGGACTGGCACTCGAGAACCATTGCTGGCTCCAAGTGAACCCTTGGCCTGGATTAACTCTTAGCGAAAGACTTACTCATGATAACAGAAAGTATGGAAATACAATCAAACTAAACTATTTCAACAAATAATTTAGAATGTTTTAAAGATCAATATTCAATCGGCCAAAATGGCAACTCAAGTCTCAACAAAAATTTGAAATGGAAAGACTCAAGAACTAACATCAACTAGCTGTCTATGAATCCTCTAACACTTGAGATGGACGTCGGGACAAGACCACGACATCCTAAATAACTAGAATAGTGAAAGCAATACAAAAGGGGGTCCTCCGGAAGCAAGGAGGCTCACCAACAACTCTGAAGCTCAACTGGATGAACGATGCGTTGGATGCTGATCCTTATTACCTCTATCTGCATCATAAAAAGTTGCAGGTGACCTAGCATCAGTACATTGAATGTATGAGCATGCGAGTGGAATATTAAAACAAGAAATAAGCTTGAAAGGAACTAAAGGAACATACTTGGTCTCAACTCAACTCATTTCAATATAAAGCAATAATGTAAATGCAATATAAAGAAAAACTTTTAAAACATGGATAAAAACTCTGTGTATCTAGAAATACAATGGTAACTCAGTTTATATACAAGGATACAATATAAACTCTTTTTGTATGTGAGAAATACAAGAAATCTCGATGTATATAAGATTACTAAATATAAATGTGGGAGTTTCTATAACTAACAACCATCAATATGAGCTATGTGATGATACAATGTATTTGCTCACATTGCCAGGGCTGTCCTATACCTAGACAGGGGTATAGAACCTAACTACTAAGTGGATCCACTAATGTATGCTAAAAAGCACTATGTAATCATCTAACAAGTATGACTTTCTACCCATGTTGGCTACACGGTTTATAGAGACCATGAAATATGTTAACTCAACTTGTCCCTAAATCGGTACTCAATACTACTTCAAAAATGTAACTACGTACTCATGTGTTTAATAACATAACTCTTTCTGTGATTTGAGTTAATTGCTCAAACCTAGCCCAAAGGTTCTCTTGGAAATCAGTGTTTCCTCTCTTCTTAAATGTGAAACATTTACTCTTTACTAAAAACTAACTCAAAGGCTCCTTTGGAAATCGGTGTTTCCTTTCTTGTTTAAATGTGAAAACATTTACTCTTTAGGAATACATAATCCCCATATACTCTTTTGAAGAAAATGAAATTTATTTGTTACTCTTTACTCAACTCAAAACTCAAGTATTTAAACAAGTTTAAAGCATTTATAGAAAACTTTTGAAAAGACTCTAAGAACTCTCTGGACTTGGCTCTTAACTTTCCTTGAATTTGAATTTATGGATTCAAGATTATGATTCATGTTTATGATTGATATCATGATGTTTAAAATTACCTTAGAGTGTAGAAATCAACTAGAAAACATAGGTAAGTTTCAAGGGAACTCAAACGAAAAGAAGTAGGAAAGGGTAGAGGACTTGGCGACCCTAGCGCTTTGAGTGGGGCGGGGCGCCATAGCCCAAACTATAGACTCTAGGTTGGGGCACTTTAAAAGGCATGGCACCCAAGAGCGTAAACTACAAATGCTGATGTGGGGCGCTCTGAGTGGCGTGTCGCCCCACCCTTTTCCCTAAAAGTTTGACTAATTTTCTTGTTTGTTTTTTGACCCTAATTCGTCTAGATTTGATTGGTTCCTTCCCCAAACACTTATATTTGTATTCCCAACCAAACTATACAAGAATCTACTCAAAAACAACCTCAAATTTCATAAAACTAACTCAAGAACTCCTCAACAATTCATCAATCAAGAAGCCAATAGAAACTTCAACAAAATCCATCAAGAACTCAATTAGTCCAATTTCAAGAACATAAATACGCTGAAATAAATCATGATTGGCGCATGGGTGAATGAACCCAAAGCTATGTGATTTCACATACCTCGTAGGGATTAACCCTTGGCAAAATCCGCAGGCGAAATCTCAAGAACGATGATGAACTTTGGCTTTTGTCCTCTTTTCTCCTCTTCTCTGTTCTCTCAAAGTCCTAGCGTAAATTTGCAAAGTGTAAACTGAACCAAATCAGTTTAGATCCTAATTATTTCACTAAAAATGAATTAAACCAATTCGGTAGTGAAAATACCAAAATACCCCTTTAAAATCTGGTTAACTTTCCTTATCTAGATTGCCCGACTTCAAAAAACATATCTCCCTCATACGAACTTGAAAATTAGAAAACTCGGTGGCGTTGGAAATATAATTCAAATACCTTTCATTTTATATCTTGTAGCACACCTAACTCACCCTGTACTGAGAGTTATGGTCATTTAAAGTTGACCCAAAACTCACACTTAACATAACTTAGCCAAATTTCAGATTTTTAATTTTTCCAAAAATGGTTCTTTCTAATTCTAGATCTTTCAAATGGCAGGGTTTTACAGTACAACACTTCTACCGTAAGTAGCATTTTTTTTTTCATTTGTCTTAAATTTCTTTCAAATGATCTACCACATCTTCCTCCAACAAAACAAACATAAGTACTATTATAATTACCATGCTTATAATTATAATAATAGTTGGAAGATGAAAAAGAATATTCCCTAGAAGTCTCCTCAGTAGCATCATCAATCCAATAATAACTTTTCCTACTATTAAATTTATCACAAGAAGAGTATGTGGAAGAACCATACTTTAAAGGATCATCATCTTCAAAGTCATTCTTAAAAACTTAAGATTCTTCATACTCAGATTCTTCACCATAGGAATCATAATTGTAATACCCCGAAAACTAGTGGACCTAACTAGTGCCTCAAGCTAGGGTTCTAGAGTTTGATGTATGTGGATTAGAGTCATAGATAAGACTTCCCGTGCTGAAAATAAGGGGTTTGGTGGTTGAACGTCAAGGTATGTGTTAGACCCCGTAATTTAGAACACCATCTAAGGTTTGGGTGAGGGACATAAGGGCAAGTGCTAAGGAAAAGGGGTAAAGCCTAAGACAAAGACCAAGGTTGCCACAACGTTGGCCATGAACTACCTAAGGTTCACAACAACCTTCATGACCAGTGGTCGTGAACACGGTCCGTGAAGGGGCTTGTGAAGTCCCCTTAGAATTGTGGGAGGCAAGGCCCTTAGGCCTACCTACTGCCTAAGGTCCACGACCATCACCACGACTCGTGGTCTTGACCATGGATCATGGGAGGTCTCATGGTCTTCCATTAGGCTTTTAGGGGCCAAGACATTAAATCCTAGCCACTGCCTAGGACCATGGGTAGGACCATGGCTCATGGTAATAACTACGGCCCGTGAAGTCCTCTTGTGGTGCCTGGGAGTGGGCTGCCTTAGGAGGGGTTTTTAGTAAATTCATTTTTAGTTAGGACTAAAGGGGGGTCATTTTATATGGACTTTATACACCTAGATAGACTATTTTAAGTCATTAACCACCCCAAATAAATTATTTAGAATGAAAACCCCAAAACACTCTCGTCTAAAATATTTCTCTCTCTAGAAAACCAAAACTTGAAAAAGAAGAAGATAGAGCTTGAAGCTTGGACCAAGAACAACCTTCATTGTTGAAAGCTTATATTAGGGCTTTGATTAAAGGTATGTTTAGATTATTTATCTATGGGTTCTTCCACCCATAGAACCCTATGGAAATCCCCCAATTGTGAAATCAAAAACCCAATTCTAGCAAAGGTTCTTCTTACATTGTGGGTAGGGTTTGGTATGACTCCAATCTAGTGTATAATACCTAATTATGGTTTGATTTATCTTTGTTTAGTGATATTACGATGAATTTATGTGATTTCTATGTTAAACCCTAGTCTAAATTGATGAATGGGATATTTGTGGGTTTATGCTATTAGAGGTGAAATTGAAGGTCAAAGGTTATCTTCTTAAATCAATATCATGAATAGTAATTGTTCAAAGTTAGGAACATATAATCATGAATTGAACTAGACATTATTGAATATGATGGGTCTTGACTTGTAAAGATGAAATTGAACCTTTATGGTGAAGTATGACTAGAATCACCTAGTCATGAAGAATGTGATGGAATGTCTTGTAATCTAGACATGAATGATGATAGAATGAAGTTAAGCATGAGAATAAGGCTTGTATTTATCAATTATAGGGCGTTGGGGGAAAAATCAATATGATGTGATCTTGTTGTGTATTGTTCTCTCTTACACTCACTTAGGCATGAATATGCTAGGAGATCCAAGGTTCTCTCACAAAGAATGATTCTAGGTTGGCTTAATAACCTAAAATGAATCAAAGCATGATAGATTAGAATAGCTTGAAGTTGTGATATATGATCCCTTCATGTGTAGCTTGATTTGGTAAGACAAGACCATTTCATGGTAGCCTAGGATTGAGGATTTATACTCTCCTATGGATAGCTTGAACTAGCATTGGAAAATGCATTTCATGGTAGCTTGATTTGGTTAAGCCAAGAACATTTCATGATAGCTTTAGGATTGAGGAAATATACTCTCCTAATGGTAGCTTTGGATTGAGAATCGTACTTTCCTAAGGATAGCTTCCATTAGAATCTTGGTGTGCTTGTAAGGATAGATTGACTTTGCATTGTAAGAGGCATGTCAAAGGTAGCTTGATTTAGTGGTACTCATGGTAGCTTAGCATAGAGGATCATAATCTCCTACGGATAGCTTGCATAGCATCATGGGATGTTTTGCATGGTAGGTAGGATGGGACATCTGTATCCTTCCTTAAATAGGTTGGACTGGCATGATAGTATGCCCTCCATGGTAGTTTAACTTAGCATAGTGTACTCATGTTAGTAAGATTATTAGGTTGGTCTAGCCTAGCAGGGTTCTATTCCTTGGTAGTCTTGAATTGATGACTTGTGCTCATTCATGTGTGATATCTTGCCTTGTACTAAGAAGAGAAGTACCTTAGGTGAATAAAGGCAAATATTCAAGAGGGACTAGTTCCCAACTAGTGAGCATTCATGATAGCGCAAAGGAGTACTTAGTGTGGATAGTAGTATGGGATGCTATTCATACCATGCACAAGTATAACATAAGGCTAGGTATGAAGAGATCCTTTACATAGTATAATTTAGCTTGGGTTGTTGCTATAGTTGCCTTCCAAGTTGTGATTGACTAAAGGTGATAGTTCTCTTGTCTACATGAAGAAAGCCAATAGTGAGACCAAAGGAGGGTGAATATGACTAGGATGACTTCAAGGTTATGTTTAGTGTGAAGGGTAGTATGGGATGCCTTTCATGCATTGAACAAGTGTGCCTTGAGGTTACCTAAGAGTATGGTACCCTTATGGTAGAGAAGCTTAAGATTTGACCATGTATATAGACTATGATTAAGATGACCAAAAAGGGGTAATTGGCTTGGGTGGTATTATGGGATGCTATTCATTCTTTGCACATGTATGCTTTTGAGGTTACTTGAGAATGGTTCTATTATGGTCTAGATGACTAAGAGTCAATCATGCTTATACAATACTTATGTTGGATACTTTGTTTATTATGATTATGACTTATCTCTTATGCTCATTAACTATGTTGCTGACTTATATTATATGATTCTTATGTTGGAGATTATGCTATGACTATGTTATTATCTCTTATGCTTATGTCTTATGTTGACTAACCATTTTGGGATGCTCTTATGTTGTTGTGCTAGCTTTCATACTTTGTACATTTTGTACTAACACATATTTTGCCTACATTCTAATCAAATGTTGGGTCTCAGAGATTGAGTTCCTTCGGAGGCTAGATTTTTAAGGAGTGAGAAGAGTTGAAGAATTGGTGAGTCCTCATAGCTTCGAGGACAAACCCATTATTTTCTTTTTATGTCATCTCTTTATGGTTTAGACTTTTATATGGGATGCGTCCCAAGAGTTTTATTCAAGAGTTATATTAGATAGTATGAGACAAAAGTGTAGTAAAGACTTCCACTTGCTTGATGAAAATGTTTTCGATTCTATCGTTTAAAAGAAGTTTTAAATTTTCCATACTTTTCTATTATCTTATGTTATGATTATGCTAAGGGCTTGTATGAGACCCCTTCGGGGTAAAGTACGCCATGTTACACCTAGGGTATACCCTTGGGTTGTGACAATAATCTTCATCTTCTCAGTAATTTCATTATAGGAACTCGCATTATCTTCATATACATAATCTTAAAATTCATCTTTACAAGAATCATAAGAACCTATAGAAGACAAGCTTGCAATAATCAAAGTATCAACAAAATCGAAGTACCTTAAAAATTCAGTCCCTCGCGTGTATCAATCAAGATGAAATCAGTCAACCATCGTATATATACTCAAGGTCGAGGGTTTTAGACCTTCCTCAATGAATGTCACCAACTCTTGCCTTTTTTTCTCTCAAAGGAATTTCCTCAAAGCTCTTCAAGAACCAACAACTCAATCAACTTAAAGTAAAGATTCAAGTATTGATTAAGAGTCAAGATGATGGTCAAATAAAAAGGACAAATAAAACTAGTGGGACTTGAATCAAATAATTCACAAAGAAAATAAAGATTAAACAAGAATGAACTGACGCAAAATGAATTTAAAGCACTCAATTACTAATATAAAGGATAATAAAAGGTATCCTAAAATACTAACAAACGTTTAGTTATGAATGATGATAAGTATAATCTAGAATCAACAAGAAATTCATTCAAAGTCACCAAAATTGATCAAATTATCACCACCCAACACAAATCAAGTATATCCAATCAATATGGAACATTTCTAAACATCACCCAATGATTTTTTTAAGTAAAGAATCAACTGAATATTTATTTTTTCAAGAAAATATCCCAGTTTTAAATTTATTACTGACACAAAATTCATCCTAAAATCTTAAAATTAGAATCTGACACAGTTTATCCATATCATAAATAAATTAAATTCAACAGATGGAGCAAATATTCTCACAAAAGAGTTCTAAAACTCTATATTTTGTAGTATAGTAAGTGCTAAAATTTTAGCTACAATAATGAAATACAATTGGATAAATTCAACTTCCTATGCTCTCAAATTTGATACTCGACTACTTTAGAATATTTTAAATAAATTGTAGAAATAGTTTTTTTAAGCTCTGATACAAATTGATGTGATTATAGATTCAAGTATCCTAAACTAAACCACAATTAATCAAGCAAGATATACAACTAACAAATAAAAAGGAAGATGAAGAGATAGAGAAGAAAGAAAGTATAATCAAGATCTCTTTCAATCATGAAACTAAAATAGATTTAACATTACTAGAATAAAATTCATATGTGAATGAGAAATTGAACTCATACAAGTGAAGATTTATTCATATAATCAATACGGTTCAGTTGAAGATATACAAGGGTTTACCCCAAACTTATAAACGAGCCTCAACATCAAATGTTCATTTAAAAATTAACAAATAAAATGAACCCTAGTTTCTACTATAGTAGAAAAACTAACCTAAGTTAGTTACAATAATTCTCCTGATCTAAAAACAAGCAAAATAATGAAATCATTCTTTCTAGCCTATTAATTATTTAAAAGATAGTCATCTCTTTCTTAAATTTCCACATTAGTATATTGTGGACTCTCCATGAGTCTTTCACTAATCTTCTAAGGTCTTCAAAGTACGTTGAATCTACTTGATGATCTTCATACCTATGATAACTAATCCACATTCCATCACATGGAATGCATCACGTAGGGAGTCAGCGAGCTGAAAAGTAGTTGAAGTTGTTGCATGAGCATTACTTGTGTTTTAGACATCAACTGTGCAACCACGCACCGTGTGTACGAGGATGTTTTATATTGAGATCGATTTCAAAATTTTATTGAACATAAACTCATGCTATATAAGGTTGAAACTCATCTCAAATTAGGGTATCTCAATTATATGCGGTTAAAATCTTGTAAAACACTAGAGATCGACGAAATTCACTAGTTTTCATCATGGTTAGATTAATATGAAAGTTTAAATGAATTGTAGGTTGTAATGTCTTGAAATTTATCTTATTATTTATTTTTTCTTTTATTATAGACTAATATTTCTTTGGACTTTTTGACAGATGTGGTGTATTGATAATTTACAGTGAATTTTTATTCTTATTTTTATGCTTGAATTCATGTAAGCATTTTAAACTAAATTGCATATTTATTAACTAGTTTGTTTAATCAAAAGAGGAATAAATTAAAAGAAGGAGAAAGAGATCACACGGGCCCGTGCTTGGAACCTACACAAGCATAGAAGCAAAGGGTGAGTACCAACAATACGCTACCCAACCAACAACCTGCTAAACAAAGCAACTATCTAGAAAACGAACAACCCTGACTCTCCAACCAAACCTCCTTAAACTAAAACCTACACAAAAAATTATTCCAACCTAGCAATTCTACAATACAAGGCTCAAGAGGCCCAATATTCACAATTCAACAGTCAAATAAATCAAATAAGTCAATCTCAAAGTCAAATAGTTCAATCACATGCAAGAGGCATATAATTCTCAAGTATCAAGCAAGTCACACATAACCCTCAAAGACATAATCAGTCTCTCGCCAGACCCATTTACCATAAGAACAATATCACTAGCCAAAACCATTTTCCATCAGCTTCATATCAAATCACTAGCCGAAATTTTTTTTCCACCGGCTTTATATAAAATTATTGCCAGAAGCATTTCACAATCAATGCATAGACACTTTCAATGCATACACGCAATATCACACCATACGAAAGAAAGTTCAACAATTCATATAATTCAAGTTTACATTCATGCTTTCAAACATTTCATCAATAAATCAACAAGGGTTACAATAAGAAAATTCACATCATTATATTGAACACATAGCCTATTTCATTTAACCCCTTTTTTTCATTTAGAATTAACAAGTAGACAATTTAACCCTTCACCTCATCCCCGTTACTCCCAATATGCAATCAAAAAAGAAAGCATACGAATTCAACTAGAATACAAGGTTGAGGAAGCCACTTGAATTAAATTAATCAGCAATCACTCCATGCGTTCTACTTCCAAAGAGACACAATCTAAAATAATCAAGTATTCACAGTCACCCATAGGAAACAACACTTCCCACATCAATTATGTAAAGTAATGGGTCAAGCAACTCAAAACCCGATATCAAAATGGAGGTATAAATCCAGAAAACTATACTTGAAAATGATATTTAGGGCCTTATTAACTTATTCGTAAAAATCATTCCGAAAAATGGATCAAAACAACTTCAAAATCACCATTTTACTAAATTCTTGGACTCTTCAAAAATCTTTCCATTAACCAATCCAAATTCTACAGTTTGATTTAAAACTCATAGTTAATCAATGGTAAATGAAGGCATAGGATCAACAAAACCTAACCGATGATCTAGCATAGAAAATCCTTTCAAAATTCTCCACCAAGGGTTCCCCAAGTTCAAAAATGGTGAAATAGGGCTTAAACACCAAAATTTACAGCAAAAACCCTCCTAGGTATCACACAAATTACCAGGGGTTCCCTTAAGAGAACCCCACTAAAACGCGGGCTTTGCTTAAGTTATTAGACCTTCATTTAAGAAATGGATGCTTCAAAAATAGGAATGTCAATAGGGGTTTACCCTTCACAAAAGACATCTAAGCCTCATTGAAGTGAGCTTGCAAAAGTGGAGGTGCACCAGAACTCAGATATCAGAAAATCAGCCAATTCTGAAAATATCGAAAGGACCCTCGGGATTCGTTCAGAACCCCGTACACACAAACCACATATGTAAATTAATTATACTCGATGTTTGGCACTCAATGGAACCGTCAAAATACCAATATGAGGTCTCATCAACCCGACATCTATGAAAACCACAAGGAATTAACTAACGCTCAAAAGGCTAAAAGAAACTCACGACCTCTCAAAAATCTACCAAGACCTTACCTAGGCTTAAAATCATCCCCAAAATTCAACGAAACTCTTGCAATCTCGATCTCAGCATCCGAAACCCAAATGTTTACCAAAGTCAACACAAAGGCTAAATTTTCATAAATTCACAACTTAAGACCGCAAATCATCAAAAAGACTCACAAACTAAAGCCAACAACTTTCACAAATCAGATTCCACATTCTAGGAATGATGGAATCGATAGAATTCCATACCAATACTCAAAACTCCAAATGACCCCAAAAACCACTCTCTTAATAGCTTTGCCTTTAAAGCTCACAAGCCTACCAAATTCTTATCTTTTAACTCAAAGTTCAAAACCAAATTTTCAAACTCAATCATTAATTACTTTGGGACGATATCAGGGGTGGCAAATTAATGTACTTATGAAACTTTCCAAAAATGACCGATCGTTTCATAGCATTATCCACCACTATAAACAATGTTCTTTCTTGAACATAAAGCAAAAGAAAGTACTTGAAGCTTAAAAAAATGAGGATATTTGGCACGCATATATGGATCCCTCTCTCCATGTCACCTAACCAACTAAACAATGCTTCCACTACACCTTCACTGAAGTTATCTCCTTTGTCCTAAGCTTTCGGACCTGCCTATCTAAATTAGTTATAGGCTCCTCCTCAAAAGTTAAGTCTGGACCCATCTCAACTGAATCAAAGGAAAGCACATGAGACTTATTTGGCATGTATTTTTGAAGCATGGAAATATGAAACATGGGATGCATAGCGGGCAAGCTAGGTGGAAAGTCCAACTTATACACCACCTCTCCCATACGACTCGGAATCTCAAAGGGTCCATTAAATGTTGGGGTAGGCTTGCCTTCTTTAGGATCCTCATCACACCATTCAGGGTAACACTCAGAGCCAAACATGATCTCCTTTCATGAATATTAGGGCTCGAACTCTCTAATCTGCATAACTCTCATTTTGACTCTAGGCTTTCAACGGTATACCCTAAACCATATGAACTTGTTCCATAGTGTCTCTAAGCAATTCCATGTCTAATGAATCCATCTCAGCTAAATCAAAGAATCCAATCAAACATTTACACCGTCTGAAATATAATGGCTCAAAAGAGGCCTTCTGAATACTAGAATGATAACTATTGTTATAAGCAAACTCTACTAAGGGTAAATCTTGATCCAATCTAGCACCAAAATCAGTCACACAATCTTGGAACATGTCCTCCAACACCTAAATCATCTATTCGGACTGGCCAAATATTTGAGGATGAAAAATTGTACTCATATCTAACCGAGTACCCTAACCATGCTGCAAATCCTTCAAGAAATAGGAAGTAAATAAGGAACCACGATTAGAGACAATAAAAACTGAGGCTCCATGTAGTCACACAATCTGACTAATTTAAAGCTCGAAAAATATCTCCGTTGTACACTTCACCTGAATTGGATGAAATGGCTGACTTGGTCAACCTATCAACAATAACCCAAAAAGAATCATATTTACCAACTGTGGTAGGTAGTCCCACAACAAAGTCCATAGTGATCTGTTCCCACTTCCAAGTAGGAATAGGCATCCTCTAAGATATACCTCTAGGTTGTTGGTGCTCACACTTGACCTATTTGCAAGTCAAACACCTTGAAACAAAATCTACAATATCCTTCTTCATACCACACCACCAAGTGTTGGATCAGGTCATGATACATCTTTGTTGCAAGGGTGTATGGATGGAATATCGGGAACAATGGACCTCTTCAAGAATCAATTTAATCAACTCACCACATTGGGCACACAATCTTACCACAAATCCTCAAGACACCATCAGAATCAAGGAAAACCTCCTCAGCTTCCCCAATGATAACCTTATCTCGAATGACATTGTTTCTTATCATCAAACTGGAGCTCATGAATCTGCTCAACTAAGGAAGAATGAGCCTCAATGAAAGCAATCAAAACACATTTATCTTTAGAAAATTTGCAATCGAATGTTGGCTAATCTATTAACATCTCTAGCTAATAGTCTCTCCTCTACACTACTAGGGAAAGACTTCTCATGCTAGAAGTGTTCCTACTCAAAGCATCGGCCACCACATTGGCATTCCTTGGATGGGAAAAGATAGTAATGCCATAGTCTTTCAGTAGCTAAAGCCATTTGCACTACCTCAAGTTCAGATCCCTTTGACTGAATTTATATTGAAGACTCTGATGATCTATGAGAACCTTTAAATGAACTCCGTATAGATATTGTCACCAAAGTTTAAGCACAAAGACTACGACTGCCAATTCTCAATCATAGGCAGGATAGGTCCTAACACGGGTCTTCAACTGCCTAAAAGCATTGACAATCACCTTATCCTTTAGCATTAGAACACCACTCTTCACTCCAAAAACATCGAAATAAACAGTGAAGTCCATGCCCTCCTGGAGAAAAGTCAAAATAGAACCCGAAGTCAACAAGGTCTTGAGCTTTTGAAATATCTCCTCACACTTATTAGACCACTGGAAACTCACACTCTACCGAGTTAATCTAGTCAAAGGAGATGCAATAGTAGAGAAGTGCTACATAAATCATCGGTAATAGCCCGTAAGTCCCAGAAAACTCAAGATCTCACTAATTGATATTAGTCTAGTCCAACCCCTCACTGCCTCAATTTTGGCTGTATCAACTTGAATACCCTCCTTGGGGAAACCACATGTTCTAAAAAGGCCATATAATCAAGACAAAACTCACACTTTGAGAACTTGGCATAAAGCTTCCTTGCCTCAATCTCTGGAGTACACTCCTCAAATGTTGATCATGATCTGCCTTGATGTTGGGGTACACTAAGATGTCGTCAATGAAAACTATCACAAAGGAATTCAAATTAGGTCGAAAAACTATGTTCACCAACTCCATGAATGATGTAGTGGTGTTAGTCAAATCGAAACACATTACAAGAAACTCATAGTGCCCATAACGAGTCTTAAATGTTGTCTTAGGGATATCTGATGCCCTAATCTTTAGTTGATGATAATCGGATCTGAAATTCATCATAGAAAACAAATATGCACCCTGAAGATAATAAAAAAAAATCATCATATGAGAAAGAGGATACTTGTTATTCACTATCACTTTGTACAACTGTCTATAATCAATACATATCCTTATGGATCCGTCCTTCTTCCTGACAAAAAACACATGATGACCCCACAGGGAAACACTAGGGCAAATAAACCCCTTACTTGAAAAATCATGCAACTCATCCTTCAATTCCATCAACTCAGCTAGAGCCATAAATAAGGAGGAAAACTGATAGGCTTGGTGCCCGGCTCCAATTCAATGGCAAAGTCAATATCCCTATCTGAGGGAACACTCGGAAGATAATAAGGAAACCACATATACAAACTCTTGAACCATGGGCACAAAATTCTTCGGAGGTGGCTCAACACTAGTATCCCAAATGAAAGCCAAGTAGGACAAACACCCTCTATCAACCAATCTCTCAGCTCTAATGAATAAGTTAACCTTGCTAGGGTAAGAACCACTAGCACTTGTCCCTTCAACTCTAGGGACACCTGACATTGCTAAGGTCACAATTTTAGCATAACAACTAAGAATAGCACGAAGTAGAGAAACATAATCCATACCCAAGTTAATATCAAAGTTTACCATCCCCAAAGCGATCAGGTCTAACCAAGTATCATACCAACCCAAAGAAACAAGACAGGATCGATAAAATCAATCCACCATGAAGGATTCACCCATATGTGTAGAAAGATGAATAGGCACAATTATGCAAGCAGACGTCAAATCAAACCCAGTAAAAAAATAGGTTGATACATAATAAGCAAGTAGATCCTAGATCAAACAGTAGAGCCGCTGGTCGATGGTAAACTAGGACGATACTTCTAATTAGAACATCAGAAGTCTCAGCCTCAGGCCTCTTTATAAAATCATAGCACTGGCCATTTTGGTCGCTAGTAGCTTGAGTAGATCCTTTACCTCCACCTTTGGAGCTAAAACAACCTACCAGAAGTCCTTCCACCTACCGATCTAAACTATGCCATGATCCTTGGTCGGAAGTATTAAATTCCTAGTTGGAGCAGTTGACTACAAATGTTGATGTCCTGAATGAGTCTATAGATGAGAGTGACACATCATATGACTTGGATCCCCATAAGTATATCAAAATCTTAGCACATATAATTGTTGTTGTGAATGCGATGAACTCCCATGGCTACCTCATTAAAACAATAAGACCATCGAGTTGAGTGCTCACTCTTAACTGCTGGCATAAAATCATGAATCGATCCACGACGGTGAAAGGAGCGACTACCTCTATCTTAACCTCTATCTTCAGATGAGGCACCAAAAAATGAACCAAATGAACGGGCCCTCGTAGTTCTCACAATGGATGAGAAGGAAGCTCCCTCTCTAGATGACATGAACACAAAAGACCTGACAGATAAAGTTAACCCCTCACAAACCAGTGAACTCTCTCTTCATCATCATAAACAATAGTCATAGCATGCCAAAAAAAGCTCATAGAAACATGCCTTATACTTAGTCACAGACATACCACCCTAAGTCATGCTCTCAAACATCAGAAGACTCTCATCTCTCATGCTCCATGAAATACAGAAGTCTAGGAAAGAACTAGAAAACATATCCTGCTCTATCGAAAGAGCTTAAACTGGTTTTGCCCTCAGAAAATTCCTCCACCACTCAAAGGCTCGACCACAAAGTCGAAGTGCAAAAAATCAAACACCACGAGCACCCACCATACCTACTACTTCAAGCATCTCATGGCATAAGGTCAAGAACTCATGAGCATCCTCTCTTCTACCACCCTGAAATTGGGGTGGCTTTATCTTTTGAAACCTCTCGTAACATTGCTTCTCATTTGTTGTAAGAATAACCTTAAGAGCAATTTGTACACCAATAATTAATGTCGGAAACACAGGTGGTTGTCGCACCCGATCTTGAGTACCTGGAACAAGTTGTTGATTTGAAGTCTGCATGCCTACCCTCGTCTCAGAACCCTGTGGTGTACCTAACATTCCACCCTGAGAGAAGTTCTCCAGCACACGTAACATCCTCAACAAAGTCTACTAAACAAATGAGCTCTAAACTTGGGTGCAACCTGGTCGTCAGCAACCTCAACCTGTGGCTCAGTATAAGACTCTCTAGCCTTGCCTCTAGCTGGTACTGCTCCACGGGCACGACCTCTACCTGTTGGTACTCCACTAGCATGACCTCTAGATTGGGCCCTACCTTTACCCCAAACTAGGTCTCAACAATAGCCTAGGTGATTGCCTCACCTCTACCATTTGAAATAAAAGATCTAGTCCTCAGCTTTATATCAAATCACTAGCCGAAACTATTTCCCATCGGCTTTATATCAGTAGGCGCAACCATTTCTCATCATCTTTATAAATCATCACATGTCTCATCACAATGTTCACAATCAATGCACACAAGTAATATCACACCACACCAAAGATACAACATGGCATACCATTTCAAGTCCACATTCATGCTTTCAAGCATTTAATCAATCAATTAACAAGAGTTACAATAAGAGAATTCACTTAGTCATGTTAAACACATAGCCTTTTTTATTTCACCCATTTTTATTCATAACAAGTGGGCAATTTAACCCTTCACTCCATCACCATTACTCCCAACACACAATCAACAAAGGAAACATACGAATTCAACTATAGGAAGACACTTGCCTTAAATAAATGAAAAATGACTCCAAGAACACTTTCAAAGACACACAATCTAAAATAAACAAGTATTCACAATCACCCATCGAAAAAAACATTTCCCACGTCAGTTTTGTAAAGAAATAGGTCAAGCAACTCAAAACCTAATATCAAAATAGAGCTTTGAATCCGGAAAACAATACTTCAAAATGATGCTTAAGGCCTTAGGAAATTATTGGTAAAAATCAGTTCAAAGAAGGAATCAAAATCACCACTTTACTAATTCTCAGTCTCTTGAAAAATCTTGCAATTTAACCTACCAAAATTCCACATTTTGATCTTAAAACTCATAATTAATCAATGAAAAATAAAGGTTTAGGATGAAGAAAACTTACACACAGATCTATTAAAGAAAATCCTTTCAAAATCCACTACCAAGGGTTCCCCAAATTCAAAATTGGTGAAATGGAGCTTAAACCCCAAAATTTGCAGCAAAATATTCTCCCAGGTATCACACAAGTGATCAGGGGTTCACTTAAATGCGGGATTCACTTCAATGGTCAAACCTTCGCTTATGAAATGGCTACTTCGCAAATGCAAAGGTCAATAGGGGTTGACACTTCGGAAAAGCAATCTATAGCTAGCTGAAGCGACCTCGCAAATGCGAGTCAACTCTCGTAAAAGAGGAGGTGCATCATAACGCAGGCATCAAAAAATCAACCAATTGTCAAAATATTGAAAAGACCCTCGTGATTCATTCAGAACCTCGTACACACAAACCACATATGCAAATCAATTAAACTCGACGTTTTGGACTCAATGGAACCGCTAAAACATGAATTCGAGGTATCCTAGACATGAAATCCATAAAAACTACAAGAAACTAACTCACGCCTAAAAATAGTAAAACAAGCTCAGGACCTCTCAAAAATCAACCAAAAGCTCACTTTGGCGTAAATTCATACACCAAATCCAACAGAACTCACATAATTTCTATCCGAGCATCTGAACCTAAAATGTTTACCAAATTCAACCCAATGGATAAATTTCCACATATTCAAAACTTAGGACCTCAAATCCTCAAAAAGACTCAAAAATTGAACCAAAAACTCCCACAGTTAAGATTCCACATTTCTGAGACTAATAGAATTGACAAAATTCAATTCCAACATGTCACGACCAAGGGTACCCCCTAGATGTAACAAGGCGTATAAGACCCCGAGAGGCCTCATACAAGACACTTAGTGTATCATGACATAAAGTAATAGAAAATGGTGCGTAAATTTAAAAAATCTCAATACAATCAATGTCTTCAATAAAACGAGTAAAAGTCTAATCCAATAGTCTCAAACCATCTAAATATGAACAATAGAATATCCTTGGGACACAACCCATACAATAGTCCAAAACATAAGGAAATACATAAGGAAAAGTGGTGATCAAATCCTCGAATGCTATGAGGACTTGCAAAATCTTCACTTCTTGATCAACTATGAACCTAGCCAGAAGTGCGAGAATCTATGTCGTCGGACCCTACATTTTGATAAGAAATGTAGGAAAGAGTATGCGTTAGTACAAACATGTACTAAATATGATAGCTAGCATAAACTACATGAGCATAATGGTTAGTCAATATAAACCATAAGCATAATCAAGCACAAAAATCATCATCATAATAAAGGATGAATACTTCTCAAGCAACCTCTAGTTAATCTTACTCAAGACTTCGGTCATTGAAGTTTGCGTAATCAAGACACAACTTCCAATTCGAGTGTCTATGATCGTACAATAGTAAAGTAACCCAACCAAGGGTTGGGGTCGAGACCCAAGGGAGTGGTTTGAAAATTAATAGAAAAATAAAATTTAGTTCTTATTAGTCATAGCTATAGACATTATCAAATATAAACAAACTAAATCTAATGGGGGTGACGCAAGCGTCAATTATCAATGGGGGTTTTTGTATTAATTAACAACTAGAAACAGCAAAAATATATGAAAATTAGATAGAGAGATGGGATTCTTGGGATATTATAGGAATACAGGTTAAACTAAACTATCGGGTAAATGCTTTTGATAGTAAATTGTTGAGTATTTTTGACAAGGCTAGACTATAGTAGGGGTAAATTCTCTCTCGAGCAACTTACCCCGAATCGACTGGGTTTCTCTCAAACTATGAGTTACCTCTTTAGGCACAATCTCCGCCTTAGCCAATTCACACTCTTGAGCTGAATGTGTGGGATAAAGACTAGGATTCACTCTCTCGAGCAGAACCTATATCGACCCAATACCACCAGCTATCAATTAGAAAGTCTTAGTTTTACGACCTCTCTCTCGAGCAAGCCGAAAACACTAAGATGAAATCGTATTTGCAACTACAAATCCATTAAGTTCATACATAAATACTAAACGAAATTACATTTAAACAACAAATAAACCATCAACAAGAAAGACCCAATAGATAATCTAACCCATATTCACAAAATCACACCCCAAGAATTGGGGTTTTAGCTAGACATGTAAAAGAGATAAAAATCTATTGCAATATCAATTTCCATCAACTGGATATGAAGGATTAAGTCTCAAAACATGTCAAGACAGAAGAATCTTCAAGACCCAAGTCCAATTTCTTGGAGTTGAAACACTTTGAGTCTTCAAGGGCTTAGAACAAAGTCTCCAAAACCCTCTAAAACTTAAACACTTTAAAAAAACTATAAAAATTTCTAAGAATAATAGTGATATGATACTAAGCTAGAAATTTAAACAAGTACTTATAGTGTTTGAAAATGTGCTGCGAAGGACCCGTCGGCAAAGTTAGTCGGGATCGCCGATACATTCGGCAATCCACCGTTTGGTCAATTTTATCGCCTTCCTGCTTTAGCCTTTAGCCTCTTCGCATTTTGAGTCATTGGGCGATATGGTACTGCTTCACAGAACTGTTCGGTGACACGCCGACTGCTCTATTTCATCGCTAACTTGACCATTTCTTTCAGGGCTCAGCGCACTGGAACAAAAGGCGATCTCTTAGCTGATCGACATCTATCCAACTGGGCTCAGTGATCTTCAGGCCTTCATTTTTTCGTTCTTTTCAGCTGCCTTGTTCCTTCTTTCCAAGTAGTGTCCATGCTTTGCCTCAAACTCCAAATACTTGAAACTTAAGGGTTTTCATCAGATATTTAGACAAAATATGCATTTGAGGACACTAATTACATCAAAATATAGCCCTAAATGAGTCCAATTTGTGGACTCATCAAGACCCCCAACTTGAACTTTTGCTTGTCCTCAAGTAAAACTTAAGTTCAGCAATTCAAAAAGGATGTCTCAAACAGTGCTATATATGACTCGATCATGAATGTACACAACAAGACTCAATTTACTCTTGCCAGGATCAACTGTGTACCCAAAGATTCAAGTTGTGACACACAATTACCAAAGATTCTCATGCTCGCAATACTTGCTTCAAATGCAAGTTCAATCTCAACAAAAGTATTTGAATGCCTTCACACAAAGGATGATTCCATACTCACACACAATGGTATTATCATTTAAAGCTCCAAAATCAAATGCAATGCTCACACTCAAAAATAAGAGCACTATGCATGCTTTCACCTATAGGTTTGCCCGTATTTTCCAATCGTCATTTGTTTCAGCTCACTCAAGATCAAAAAGGTCTATACAAGGCTTGTAATAGGGCTAAGTGTAAAGGTATGGTCATTTATGTTCAGTGACTTTCATCCTCATGAAATGTGGTGCTCACAACACTTCCTTTCCTCTTACCTTATCATTTTATTTAGTGCTCATAAGTCATCCCATTATTCACTCTCCATGGATTGTTCGGGAACCCCATTTCTTTTGTATATACAATTTTTTTTATATTCCACAACTTTTCTTTTTTCATTCTCTTTCTTCTTCTCTCTTCTCTTTTATTTTTTTGTATGGAGGGGTTCAATTTATCTCAACTCCATGAGTTAAAGGACACTTTCCTTGCACCTCTTGACTTTCCTTCTTCTTTTCACCACACCCCCAACTTAGGCTTTTGGCCTAATTTGGCTATTCAATCAACCACAATTCACGAGGATTAAGGGTAATGGGTCAAGAAAGGTCATGTTGTCATCAAGTTTCTTCCAAAGAAAGGTAGGGTTCAAGGGGTGTTCAAGAGAGGTTCACACACTCACGAGGTAGGCCACAAAAGAGGTAAATGCCAAATTGGCTCAAACTCTTCGATGTTGCCTAAGATCATATCAAGAGATAGCCTTACCTAGTCGACCGAACCAATGGGGAAATTTCAAAGTGTTGTCATGCAAGGTTCATAGTAAGCTCATCACATAAGGCATCAACACTAAAGTCAAACAAGAATCTACACTTTCGCTAGTGTGCAGCGTTCATCTCAAGAGAATCAATTTGATACATGCCTAATCACAACGAGATGCAAAGGGTTCACGTATTTCCTATGCAACTTCATTTGATCTCATCATAGTCGTACATTCATGTTTGTTCAATTATGAGCACTATTCAAGTCATCAGTATTGATAAAAATCAAGACTTAAATTTGCTTAACAACACCCACTATCAAATGCATACAAGAGGTGGCAAAAAATTTTCTGGAAGGGTCAAAATCATTCGCAATTTAAAGCGAAAGAAGCCACAAGCTTAAACCTTCCACAAAAGCAGTATTAACATAATTATATCTTACAATGCAAATACATAAACAAAACATGATTAACGAATATCACACAAAGGTAGGCCACACCCCACCACAATTAAAAGTTAATTTGTCCTCAAATACAAATAATAAAATATCCAGAATGTAAATGAAAGAAAGACAGAGAGGGAGGTAATGAGGGGATCCGGTCTAAGTAGTCGCTCCTTCTGTCTGGTCATCAGTGCCCGATGTGTCAATCTGGACTTGGATAATAGTCCCCGAAGCTACTTCAGAAGGTTCAAGGTAACTGACTTGCTAAAATTGTCCAAGTCATGAGCCACAAAAAAGGAATGTATAGATGTGTAGAATCCACAAGTCCACGAAGGGACAATGGGATCTCAGGGGACAGATATCTTGTTGGAACTAGGCTTTTTTTCCTCACTTCTCATCTTGGGAGGATTCACTTCATTTGTATCTTTCTTGAAATTTTTCACTCTTATCAGTTGGGGTGGCATGATTCTCCCTACAACTTTAGGTCTAGTTATGTCTGCAAATCTTCATGGCAAAGTTATAAAATATTCGACAAACAAACCAAGGACAATTAGCTGCAGGCAAACTTGCCAATCCTTTCGGCAAGCAAGGGGTTTCTTGCCGAAGGTTTCAGTGCAGTAGGGGTTCAAGGGGTGCAGACAAAGGGCGATCAAGAAGACTTTCAGCAATTCGACGAGTGCTTTTAGCACACTCATTCTTCTCGCCGAAAGGTTCAGAAAACAATCAAAACATGTACCATGAAATTAAAGGCGAGATGGGGTCATTAGGCGAGCCGCAGATTGGTTCGACAAGCTCGACCTAGCTCACCAAATGACCCAACTTGCCTTCATGCAACTCACCTTCTCAAATTCAACCCCACAACCCCCGAAAACAAAATCAAGGCATGCATAACTCAAATTATGCTTAGACCCAATGACACTCATGGACAACCCAAGATTTTTCATCTCCTTCAAAGTACAACTTTCAGGAACTGACTGTTTAACTTGGTATGGGCCAAATTAGTGAATCTAACAGGCAAATACAAATTTTTTAATCCTTCCTGAGAGGCCCATCACACATCAACAATGTAATATCATTGCATTGAGTACAAAACTAATAGAAAGAACTCAGAGTTTGGGAACCAACCTTTTGTGCTAACTAAAATAGAATTGAATCGCTAGGCAACAATGTAATCTAAGTTCTGAGCACAAATCAACAACTAAAAATACCCTAAAAGTGCAAGAAATATAAAAACTAGAGTGTGGGTGTGAGTTTGGGAAGATGGAAAGGTGAGAGAAAAGGAATGAATTTGAAATTTTAAACCTTTGGCCTGAAAAACCGTCCAGTTTTTGCCCATTCGGTGACATTAGTCAGGATCGCCAAACCATTCGGCGTTTCGCCAAGTAGCCACTTGCCTCACCAAATTTTACAGAACTTCCAGTTATTTTGGGAGTCCAAATGGCGATCTATGTCGGGATCGCTGACATGGTTGACGATTCAACAATAATTTCCTATGCTCGCCGAGTTTTACAGATTCCAATGTAAGTCTTGAGTCTAATTGCAGTCTAGTTCGGGGTCACCTAACCGTTCAGCGATTCGCTCATTGAACCTGTTGCTCGCCAATCTACACTTTTCATTCACTCTCCACACTTCTATCTGCATAATCAACACACCATTATTTTATCAAAGTAAAATAAAGCAATAAAGGGTTTTAGGTTGCCTCCCAAACAGCACCTTTGTTAATGTCGTGGCATGACGCAAGTCCACCTTCAAACCTCATTTTTGGGGTTAACCATAGTGTTACTAGGCAAAACCGTCTTGAATTTAGGTGAGACGACATCTGACCCATTTGGGTCTCCAGCTGCTTGATTGATACTGAATTGGAGGTGATGGTCTGGCTCAGGGTCGACACATCTTCTTTCATTTATTTCAAGATCTTGCTCGACTCCTCAACTTTGTTAAGGATACTAGAAAGCATATCTTCAGATGGACCACCTTTCAAATCCTTCAGCTTTTGACGTTCATGGGGACGCATATACCTGTCCTTCTCCTCATCCTTCCAGTTAGGATTTCGGACCCTCTGTTATTTATCTTGATCCTTCCAACCATCTTCTCTAGCCCAACCCTAGTTACCACCCAACCTCGGGTAGTTTGAACGATAACCACCGCCCTAGTTTGCTAGAAATTTTACCTTTTCATTATACAAGGCTTCAAACTTCGTCTCTTCAAGATTTACACACCTGACTCCAACGGCATTGACACTACGGGCACCAGCCCCCATGACATTTTTTGATAAAATGTCAAGTTGTGTCATGATCTTGGCCATATTTTTGTCTCTCTCATGATCCTTTTCCATCTACTCCTTGGATAGCTTGAATGTGAGAGGGGAGACCTGGTCCTCGTGGGTGTACCACGCTTTGTTGATGGTTGTCATGCCATTTAGAAGTTGGGCTACTATTGCATATGGTTATTACATCAAGCCTCCAAGTGAAAGTTGGTTAGCAACACCTTTGTTTACAGAGTCCAAACTTTGGTAAAAGTACTATAGCAGCACGTTATTCGGAAAACCATGAGTTGGGCATTGAAGCACCAACCTTTTAAACCGCAGCCAAGTTTCGTGCAAAGGCTCTCCTTCTAGACGCTTATAGCTTTGGATACTATCCTGAAGAGTCATCATCTTCGAGGGAGGGAAAGTTGCACATTAAATGCGATGACCAACTCCTCCCAAGAAGTGATGGATTCATGTGGCAACTCCGCTAGCCATTTGCACGTTTCTCCCAACAAGAGAGGTAATAACCTTAACCAAACTAACTCTTGAGAGATGTTTTTGAAAGAGAATGGTCTACACACATCTATGAAGTTACGAAGATTCTCGTAAGGATCCTCATACGGCAATCCACTGAAAAGTCCTTTTAGTTGCAACAGTTGCAACATATTTCTCGTTATATGAAACACTGCATTTGTTTTGGCTGGAGGTAAACAGATGGCCCCAATACCTCCCATGAGATGGGGGTCATTAATTTTGGGCTCTTGGATATCATTGAGATTTCCAATGTCGTCTTGGTGGCCACCTGGCTTCCATTGCTGCCATTAACACTCATGCTTCCTGAAGACTACAACTAAGGAGAACAAAAATCCTACTTAACTACAAATTCTCAAACAACACCACTCCCCAGCAACGGCGCCATTTTGATGTTTGAGTAATGAAGACACAACTTTCAATTCGAGTGTCTACGATCATACAATAGTAAAGTAACCCAACCAAAGGTTGGGGTTGAGTCCCAAGGGAGTGGTTTTGAGAATTAATAAAAAAATAAAATTTAGTTCTTATTAGTCATAGCTATAGACATTATCGAATATAAGAATACTAAATCTAAAGGGGGTGACAGAAGCGTCAATTATCAATGTGGGGTTTTGTATTAATTAACAACTACAAGAAGCGAAAATATACAAAAACTAAATAGAGAGACAGGATTCTTGGGATGTGATAGGAATATGGGATAAACTAAATTGTCGGATACATGCTTTTGATAGTAACTTGCTGAGTATTTGTGACTAGGCTAGACTATAGTGGGGGTAAATTCTCTCTCAAGCAACTTATCCCGAATCGGCTAGTTTTCTCTCGGACATCGAGTTACCGCTTTACGCACAGCCTCCACCTTAGCCCATTCACTCTCTCGAGCTGAATGTGTGGGAAAAGAACTAGGATTAACTCTCTCGAGCAGAACCCATATCGACCCAATACCACCAGCTATCAATTAGGAAGTCTTAGTTTTACGACCTCTCTCTCCAGCAAGCCGAAAACACTAAGATGAAATTGTATTTGCAATAACAACTCTATTAAGTTCATACACAACTGCTAAATGAAATCACATTTAAACAACAAATAAACCATCAACAAGCAAGACCAAACAGATAATCTAACCCATATTCAAAAAATCATACCCCAAGAATTGGGGTTTTAGCTAGACCTGTAAAAGAGATAAAAATTTATACCAATATCAGTTTCCATCAACTAAGAATGAAGGATTAAGTCTTAAAACACATCAAGAGTGAAGAATCTTCGAGACCCAAGTCCAATTTCTTGGACTCGAAACCCTTTAAGTCTTCAAGGGCTTAGAACAAAGTCTCCAAAACCCTCTAAAACTTAGACTCTCTAAAAAACTATAAAAAGTTCTAAGAATAATAGTGATATGATACTAAGCTAGAAATTTAAACAAGTATTTATAGTGTTTGAAAATGTGTCGTGAAGGATCCTTCGGCAAAGTTTGTCGGGATCGTCGATACATTCAGCGATCCGCTGTTTGGTCAATTTCATTGCCTTCCTACTTTAGCCTTTAGCCTCTTCGCGTTTTGAGTCGTTGGACGATATGGTACTGCTTTGATAAACTGTTTGGCGATACGCCGACTGCTCCATTTCACGGCCAACTTGACCCTTTACTTTAGGGCTCAGTGCACTGGAACAAGAGGAGATCTCCAGGCCAATCGGCGTCTCGCCAACTGGGCTCAGTGATCTTCAGGCCTTCATTTTTTTCGTTTTTTTCAGTCGCCTTGTTCCTTCATGCCAAATAGTGTCTATGCTTTGCCTCAAAATCCAAATACCTGAAACGTAAGGGTTTTCATTAGATATTGAGACAAAATATGCATTTGAGGACACTAATTCTATCAAAATATAACCCTTAATAAGTCCAATTTGTGGACTCATCAGACATCCACCTCTAGTCATGTTTACATCATGGAAGGCATATCAAGCAACACTCATCATGTTTATAACATAATCACATTAGTTGTACTTACTTTTGAAGACATAGGGATTCACCTCCTTACTGAATTACAAAGGCTAATGGGTACTCACCTCTTGCCTTACTTTAAGATCATGGGTATTTGCCTCCACAATCACATCATATGACACGGGTACTCGCCTCCACATCATTTCATAAGGATTATGGGTACTCGCCTCCATGTCCATTCATTATTATAGGAACATGGGGAATCACCTCTTATTCAATTCCAAGGAGTATGGGAAATAACCTCATATCTTTCTCATATGGAGGTCAAGGGTAGTCACCTCTAGCCTCATTATTTACATAGTATTTTTGTCTTGATTAATTTTAGGTGAGCAATCCTTTCAACCTAGAATCATTCATGTGAGTAAACCTTTCACATTCATACAATCATACTTAGCAATTCATTGTGGGAAGTATGCCTTCCACACTTCAACATCAACAATCAACAATTCATGGTGTAGGATTTACTCTCATAGCACTACATCTCATAATCATCATCTATGCTCAAATCTCATACTATTAACATCATAATTCATCAATCCTATAAGGAAATATCTAAACCCACAAAGTTTCCCTTCATGGCATCAACCCAATTATATCAATTCTAGGTTAGGATCATGGAAAAGGCATGGATACACAAAATTTCATCCTAAAAACATGTAATACTATCTATCCAATCATAAATATTCATAATCCACCCAATTGTATCAACATTCATCATACCCCACAACATTGGAAGAAACCCTAATGAGGATTGGGGATTTAGATTTCACAATTGGGGAGTTCTAGGGGACTGACTCCATAGAGGAAGGATCCCATGGATGAAAAGCCATCATACATTAGTCACAAAGCCCAAAAAAGCTTGAAGATTGGGTGACTTGATCTTGACCAAGTTTTAATCTCTTCCTTCTTCTTCTACCTTCTAAAGAGAGAATATTTGAGAGAGAGTTTGGGTTTTCTTTTGGGATTTGAGAGAATGACTTGAATGGGGGATTTTAGGGGTTAAAAATACTTATATAGGTGTACTAGGCTTAGGTAAAATGACACCACTTCAATTTAATTAAAACCAAAAAAGACCTAGAAGCCCCTAAAATAATCGTACAATCATGAGCCGGATCTCCAATCAACAGAATGCAATGGACCCACGGTCCGTTCAGGTGGTCCGTCACCAAATTTAGAGAGTTTTGGCCAGTCGACAGCTGTTGGACCATGGGGTGTAGTTCCACCTACGGTCCGTAGATGCCACTATGGTACATGCCTGGACCTTTTTCTTAGGGTCAATCCACAAACCCACTTACGGTCTGTGGCCCATACTATGGGTCCGGGTTGGCTCTTCATGGATAACACCTGGAAGGTCTGAAAAGCTATTATTTGGTCTTTTTGCATACGGATGTTACATTATCTCCCCATTGGGATCATTCATCCATGAATGAGATTTAAATTAGTCCTAAAAGAGTAGGAAAGGAACTAATCAACTCATCCTATCAATGCAATGCATACCACCAAGTAGGAACTATCGACTCCAAGCTAGGACATCATCGAAACATCAAAAGTAGGGTGACTAACTCTATCAACCCATTATTCATGAAATGTACATAATTAAGGAGAAAACATAAACTCCAAACTTATCATACTCAAATGCAATATAAGGAAGTAGGAACTACATTTAACAACCCAACATGCATGAAACTTTTAGATTTCTTACATCCAAGGAGGAACTATCATGTCCAAACTTAAAAGCATGCACAACACAATCTCATGGAGCCTATATGCAATCAATATTCATAGCACATATTCAAGGAGAAAATCTCCACTCCAAGTCAAGGCATGTTTAACAATTTATTTCATAAAGTCTATAGGCAACTCATACTCAATTCATAACAACATGAGGGATATAAATCACATAAGTCATTTCTTTCAAAGCTTAAGCTTTTTCATGAACATTTATATAAGGAAATCATGGGAACACATAAAACACACATGAATTCTAATAATAGAACTAACCAATAGGAAATTCATCACCTCAAGCTAAAGTAAGTGTAGAAGGAAATAGATGAGGATATCGGGACATCATATCAGCCTCAGCCTTCCAAGTAACACCCTCAATTAAATGGTTCCTCCATAACACTTTTACAGAAACAACTTCCTTGTTCCTCAATTTCTTAACTTCCCGATCTAGAATCTCAATCGAAACTTCTTCATATGAAAGAATCTCATCAACTCCCAACCCTTCTAGGTGAACTATGGATGTCGGATCTCCAACACACTTCTTAAGCTTACAGACATGGTAAACCAAGTGCACAGTCGCCAACTCATTTGGCAAATTAACTCATAAGCAACCTTACCAAAACGTCTCAACATTTGATACAGGCCTACAAATCGAGGACTAAGCTTCCCTTTCTTACCAAACCTCATCACACCTTTCAAGGGTGAGATTTTTAAGTAAACCCAATCATTGACTTCAAATTCAAGATCTCTCCTTCTAACATCCGTGTAAGACTTTTGTCAACTTTGGGCGGTTCTCAACCACTCTCTAATAAGTCGAACCTTCTCAATAGCTTCATGAACTACCTCGGGCCCTATCAAGGTAACCTCACCTATATCAAACCAACCTATAGGAGATCTACACCTCCTACCATAGAGAGAGTCAAATGGAGACATACCAATACTTTGAGTGATAGCTTTTATTATAGGCAAATTCAATCAAAGGCAAATGATAATCCCAATTTCCCTTGAAGTCAATCACACAAGCCCTTAATATATCTTCTAAAGTTTTGATAGTACGCTTTGCTGGCCCATCGGTTTGCATGTGAAAAGTTGTGCTATGCTCAACCTTATTGCCATGGCCTTTTTGGAATGACTTCCAAAACTGAGAAGTGAATTGGGTACCACGATAAAAAATAATGGACAAAGGCACACCATGTATCCTTACCATCTCTCTCAAATACAACTTTGCATATTCCTCCACCGAATAAGAAACCTTGACGAGAAAGAAATGAGTTAATTTCATCATCCGATCTACTACCACCCAAATAGAGACATGTTGACACCGGGTGTGAGGCAAACCAACAATAAAGTCCATATTCAAGTCTTCCCACTTCTAAGTAGGAATGCTAATATCTTGAGACAAACCTCCCGGTTTCAAATGCCCAACCTTTACTTGTTGGCAATTTGGACATTTGGCCACAAATCCAGAAATATCCTTCTTCATCCTATTCCACCAATAGATCTCCTGCTAATCACGGTACATCTTGGTGACTCCCGGGTGAATAGAATATCGAGAGCTATGGGCTTCTGATATGGTCCGTTCTCTTAAGTCATCAATGTTAGGAACACATAAATGACCTTGATATCTAAGTACACCATCACCCCTTGGGAGAAAGCCTCAACAGACTTCTTAAGTACCACCTCTTTCAATTCTACCAAAATTGGATCAAGACCTTGCTTGGCTTTCACATCTGCCACAAAACACTATTCGGAACCATTGTGAACCATAACACCACCTTTGGTGGAGTCCACTAGTTGAACACCTAACCGAGCTAATCTATTTACATCTCAAACTAACTCTTTCTTTTCTTCATCAATATGAGCCACACTATCGATAGATAACTGACTAAGGGCATCCGACACCACATTAGCTTTGTCGGGGTGATAAAGAGAACTCATGTCATAATCTTTCAATAACTCAAGCCATCTTCTTTGGAGAAGATTCAAATCTTTTTGATTAAACACATATTGCAAACTCTTGTGTTTGGTAAACACATCGACATGAACTCCATAAAAATAATTCCTTCAAATCTATAGAGAAAATACGACCGCCGCTAACTCAAGGTCTTGTGTAGGATAATTCTTCTCATGACCTGTGAGTTGCCTTGAGGCATATACAATAACTTTCCTATTTTGTATTAGAACACATACTAACCTAATTCTCGAGGCATCACAACAAACCACAAAATCATTTGTTCCTTCTGATAAGGTCAATTCCGGAGTGGAAGTAAGTCTGTCTTTCAACTCTTGAAAACTTTTCTAACATGCATCCGACCATATGAACTTGGCATTCTTTTGTGTCAAAGTCATTAATGGAGAGGAAATCGTAGAAAACCCCTCAAAAAATATTCTATAATAACTAGCCAAACTCAAGAAGCTTCGAATATCTATTAGTGATAGATGTCTAGGGAAACTCTTGATCGCATCCGTCTCAATTGGATCCACCTCAATAACCTTGCTTCAAACTATATGACCAATAAAAGCTATGGACCTTAACCAAAATTCACCTTTGTTAAACTTAGAAAAAAGTTGCTGGTCCTTGAGGATTTGCAGTACGATTCTCAAACGATCTATATGTTCATTCTCACGTCTTGAATAGATCAAATTATCATCGATAAACACAATCACAAACATGTCAAGATATGTTCTGAGTACTCTATTCATAAATTCCATAAACATTGTCAGAGCGTTAATCAAACCAAAGGATATCACTAAGAACTTATAATGGTCATATCGGGTTCTAAAAGCCATTTTCGGAATATCTTCTTCTTTCACCCTCAATTGGTGATAAAAGGACCAGAAATCAATCTTAGATAAATAACTTGGCCCTTAAAGTTGATCAAATAAATCATCTATCCTTGGGAGAGGATACTTTATCTTAATGGTAACCATGTTCGATTGTCGATAATCAATAAACATACGAAAGACCCATCTTTCTTTTTAACAAACAAGACTGGAGCACCCCATTGAGAGATACTTGGCCGGATGAAACCCTTATCCTATAAATCTCTCAACTGTTCTTTCAACTCTTTAAGTTCCACCGGAGCCATTCTATAAGGAGGAATAAAGATAGGCGGTATATCTAGGAAAAGGTCAAAACCGAAGTCTATTTCCCTTTCGGGAGGAATACCGGGTAGAGCATTTGGGAACACTTTCGAAAACTCATTTACAACGGAGACCAACTCAAGAATAGGGGTTTCAGAATTTACATCCCTCACCCTAATTATATGGTAAATACAACCCTTAGAAATCATCTTCCTAGCTTTAAGGTAAGAAACAAATTGACCTCTAGGCATAGAATTTCCTCCCTTCCATTCTAGGATAGGCTCATTTAGGAATTGAAACTTGACTACACGAGTCCGACAATCAATAGAGGCATAACAAGATTGCAACCAATCCATACCAAGGATAAAATCAAAGTCTAACATATCAACCTCTACCAAGTAGACAAGAGTAACTCTATGGGATAAGAAAAGTGGACATCTTCTACAGACCCTCTTAGCCGCCATAGAATCACCAACATGGGTAGCGGTAGAAAAAGGTTCTAACAACACATCGGGGAGCACATCAAACCTCATAGCCATATAAGGTGTCATAAAGGACAAGGTAACACCGGGATCAAGTAAAGCATACACATCTTATTGAAAAACCTTTAACATACCGGTCACCACGTCCGGGGAACTCTCTTGATCACCTCTAGTTTGGAGAGCATAAAATTGGTCTACATAGGAGCACTTGCACCTGAACCACTTGGACTTGATGAAGGATAGGGTTGAGCCCTACAAAGAGTATCTCCCTTATTCCTACCAACCGAAGGACTATTTCTTATCTTTTGATCCGTCTTTCCACACCTAAAGCAAGTATTGGAACTCGCTAGATACTTACCCTCATGATGCATTCCATATCTATCACAAGTGGCATCAAGGACCTATTACCATCTTCTTGAGGTTTAGGGTTCGACACCCTTTCATTGTTAAACCTTGGAGGAGAATTTGAAGAACCTTGCCTGGAGAACTTTTGTCGAAACCTTGAACGACCCCGTCTACTGGACCTAGAATGTGGAAAGTTACCATCATCCGTTCTTGCCCATTTTGCTTTCCTAGAAATTTCCTCAAGTTTTTCCTATTCAATATTTTGGGCATGAACCATAAGACGAGAAACGTCCATGCCACAGATAAGCATAGCGATGCGACACTCTTTGACTACAATGTCGGACACACCCGATACAAACTTACTCATCTTAGCCCTACGATCCTCCACAATAGAAGGAGCAGATTTGGAGAGTTGAGTGAACACAAAGCATATTCCCTTACACTCATATTTCCTTACCTAAGGTTTATGAAATCAAGCACCTTGGCCTCTCTCATCTCAAGAGGGAAGAATCTATCATGAAAAGCACTTTTGAACCTTTCCCACTCTATAGGACATGCTTCTTCTGGCCTTGCCCGCTTCCATTATAAAACCAAATTTGAGCAACCCCTTTGAGTTGATAAGCGGCTAATTCCGCCTTCTCTATCGGAGTCACTCTCATAAAATCAAGTATCTTGTATACCACGTCGATAAACTCTTGAGGATCTTTCTTGACTTTGCAGCCATTAAATTCCAGAGGATTCATCATTTTAAAGTCTCTCACTCTTGTCGCTGATGTACCCACATTTGGGTTCATGGGAGCTACCACCTTTGTATTGTCTTGTGCCATCACGACTTGAGCCAACACTTGGAAAGCCAACCTAAACTCTAAATTTGATACATTCTCGGCCAAAGGATCAATCAAAGCTTGAGGAGGAGCTTGGGGAGGAACTTCTAGCCCCACATTGTCTCCATTAATCCTTCTACCATTAGCCAATTCTAGTAGTCATATCCTAAAAACCATCAGGTAAGGCTTAGGAGAAACGCTATATAGAGTTAGATTCTGTGGCCTGACTTAGAGAAAGAAGAAATGAAGTTTCCTAAACATCTAATTGCCTCTAATTCATAAATATGGTGCGGTTCACACTTATGAACAAGACTCTACTAGACGTGGCTTGAGATATCCTAGAACCATTCTAAACATTGTGCTCTGATACCAAGTTTATCATGACCCAAGGTACCCCTTAGATGTAAAAGGTGTACTAGACCCCGAGAGACCTCATACAAGCCACTTAGCATATCATGACATAAAAGTAATAGAAAATGGTGTGTAAATTTAAAATTTTTCAATACAATAAAAATCTTTCATAAAATGAGTGGAAGTGTAACACAATTGTCTCAAATCATCTAAACATGAACAATAGAATATCATTGGCACACAACCCATACAATAGTCCAAAACATAAGGAAAGACATAAAGGAAAGTGGTGATCAAATCCTCGAATTCTATGAGGACTCACCAAATCTTCACTTCTTGATCAACTATGAACCTAGCCACGAGTGTGAGAATCAATGTCACTGGACCCTACATTTTGATAAGAAATGTAGGAAAGAGTCTATGTTAGTACAAAGTTGTACTAAATATGATAGCTAGCATAAAAAGCATAAACATAATGGTTACTCAATATAAACCATAAGCATAATCAAGCACATAAATTATCACCATAATAAAGGAGGAATACTTCTCAAGAAACCTCTACTTAACTTTACTCAAGACTTGGGTCATCCTCCTCTACTCATGCTTACATCATGGAAGGCATATCAAGCAACACTCTAAGCTAATCATCTTCATAACATAATCATATTAGTCATACTTAATTTTGAAGACATGGAGATTCGCCTCCTAGCCTAGCTTATTAAGGCAAATGGGTATTCGCCTCTTGCCTTACTTACTTTAAGATCATAAGTACTCGCCTCCACAATTACATCATATGCCATGGGTACTCACATCCACATCATTTCATAAGGATCGTGGGTACTCTCCTCCATGTCTATTCATCATAATAGGAACATAAGGAACCACCTCTTGTTCAATTCCAAGGAGTATAGGAAATCATCTCAGATCCTTCTCATATGAAAGTCAAGGGTAGTCGCCTCTAGCCTCATTATTTACATATTCCTTTAGTCTAGATTAACTTTAGGTGAGAAATCTTTTCAACCTAGAATCATTCATGTGAGTAAACCTTTCACATTTATAAAATTATGCTTAGCAATTCATTGTGGGAAGTATCCCTTCCACATTTCAACATCAACAATCAACAATCCATAGTCTAGGCTTTACTCTCAAAGGACTACATTTCATAATCATCATCTATCCTATAATCTCAAGCAATTAACATCATAGTTCATCAATCCTATAAAGAGATATCTAAACCCACAAAGCTTCCCTTCATGTCATTAACCCAATTATATCAATTCTAGGTTAGGATCATGGAATAGACATGGGTACATGAAATTTCATCGTAAAAACATGTAATCCTATCTATCCAATCATAAACAATCATAATCCACTCAATTGGAGGAACATTAATCATAACCCACAGTATTGGGAGAAACCCTAACTAGGATGGGGATTTAGACTTCATAATTGGGGAGTTCTAGGGGACTCCATGGAGGAAGGATCCCATGGATGAAAATCTATCATACCTTAGTCACAAATAACACAAAATCTTGAAGATTGGGAGATTTGATCTTAACCTAGCTTCAATCTCTTCCTTCTTCTTCTACTTTCTAGAGAGAGAATATTTGAGAGAGAGTTTGTGATTTCTTTTGTGATTTGAGATAATGACTTGAATGGGGAATTTTGGGGGTTCAAAATACTTATATAGGTGCCCTAGGCTTGGGTAAAATGACACCACTTCAATTTAACTAAATCCGGTATAGACCCATAAGCCCCTAAAATAATCATCCAATCATGAACCACGGATCCCTGTCCGATGGACCGTGGATGGACCCACGGTTTGTCGTGGTGGTCTGCCACTAGATTCAAAGAGTTTTTGCTAGTCGACGGATGCAGGTCCATACAACATGGTCCCACCTACGGTCTGTAGGTGTCACTGTGGTCCATGCCTGGACCTTTTTCTGAGGGGTCGATGCACGGACCCACCTATGGTCCATGGACCACACCACGGGTCATGGTTGGACCTTTGTGGAAGACACTTAAAAAGCTGTCATTTGGTCTTTTTGCATACAGGGTGTTATACGACACTTGAAACTCCAAAAGACCCCAAAAACTACTTTCTTAACAAATTAGCCTTTAAAACTCACAAACCTACCAAATTATCAACTCTTAACTCAAAGTTCAAAAGAAACTTTCTAAACTCAATAATAATGGTCTCGGGGTCGATATCGGAAAGGGAAAATGGTCAATTTATGAAACTTTCCAAAATTACCAAATGGATCATTACAAGGCTAAATAGTTATACCAGTGTTTTAAAAGACTCTGTTGGGACTCGCCTCGAGGATTGCCTGGGGCGGAGCTATAGGAAAATTCCCCAAGAATCATGTGTTAGGCCTAATTCTGTAAGACTTACACCTTAAGCGCCCGACTGTACGCCCTAAGTATGCCCAACGCCCAATGTTCGGGGCTCACCTAATATATATTACACAAATTATGTGTTAAAATCTTTAGTTAAAATTTCAACCTTCATAATACTTTAATAAATGAATGATACTTAATCATTTTTAATCTATAGAGATAAGAATATTGTCAGTAACTCAAATAACAAGTTGTATAGTATCACATCTTTACAATTTGGTAACACTATGAAGGTGATTATTTAGTACGGAACATTTCTTTAAAGAATACGTAACAAAATTTTAATTTTTCATTTGTCATTGGTCTTCATTGTTTTGTCATATGTATCAAAATTATCATATTTTATTTAGATATTTGAAAGTAATTTTATTTTTATTCATGATGGAGTGATGTTTTTACTATAATAGTAGTAAGTTTTATTGATTATTTTCCTTTATGGGTTAAATTGTATAGTATGATAAAAAACTATTTTTGGAAATAATGATTCTTTTATTATTAGAAATTAAAGATTATTTATACTTGTATAATCATGTTAGAAGTTTTATTTTCTATGAGTTTCATTAATCATATTTGTAATTATTTCAAACTATTGATGTATTTTTTAATTTATTGTTACTATATTATTATATTATATCGTACAATAAAAATTAAAAGATTCATAGGGCTTACGCCCCACATCTAGATGCTTACGTCTCGCCCTATACTAAGTAAAATGCCTCACCTCATGGCCCCGCCTTTTAAATATAGGTCATACCTGATGTCACACAATTTTGTGTCTCACATTGGTAAATATAGATATTTACATTGTAAAGGGGGCTTCTGAAATGATTCAGTAACACATCATTAGTCTTGCGCATTCTTTGAATGATTCTCTTCTTTCACTCATCATGTAATGAATTGAGTGTGAAGCTCTTCCATCTTGAGCCAAGAAGCCCCAATGTTCAGGGTTTATGCTTTTGAAATTTGATATCTTGAAATGAAACCAGAATAATTCTCGGTAGTAGAAACATCAAGGGTGTGTTTGGTATGAAGGAAAATGTTTTCCATGGAAAATGTTTTCTTTGAAAACAAGTAGATTTCCTACTTATTTTCTCAAGTTTGGTTGGTGAGTAGAAAATATTTTCTTGAAAATAGTTTTAATGTTTAGTTGGTGAATGAAAAATATTTTTGAGAAAATATCTTTAATTTTTTGCTTGAGAAACTCAAGAGGAATTGACACAGATAGACAAGTGCTACATACAATTGGCAATATATAGCCCAATAATAATTAGCAATTAATAAACAAATATAAAATGGCACATATTAGCCTAAAAGTAATATATCAAATATTTTTTGAATTATTATTTTTTTAAATAATAAAAGATATGTAATATCATCTCTCCTCTAATTTCCAACCATTACTTTTTAAACTAGCAAAAGATTATTTAGAATTATCTCTCCCCTTTCATATTAGTACGTATTTTTTAAATAATAAAGGAAAATTAATTTCATCTCTCTTCTAACTTCCAACCATTTCTCCTTAAAACTAGCAAAAGATTATTCAAAACTCTCTCCTTTCAAATTATATCATATTTTTAAAAATAATAAAAGAAAATTAATACCATCTCTATTTTATCTTCCAACCATTTCCACTTAAAACTAGCAAAATGCTATTTAGAATTATATCGTTTCTTAAATTTAGAAAATAATATTTTTATTATGATTATTCTTATTTCAAAGGTATTCCTATGAGCTCATTACCTGTCAATTATTTTACCTTTGAACTCAATCCATATTAACTTAACAAATTTGTATACATTTGTTTGCATTGGTATTCATTAATCCATATCCATCTAATAGATTGGCATACATTTGTCCGTATTCATAATAAATTGGTATACATTTATATTTATTTGCATTAATATCTTTCAAAATTTACATAGGTATACATTTGTATTGGATGCATTCGTCCATACTCATTTATAAAATGGTACACATTTGTTTGCATTAATATCTTTCTAATTTTACATTTTATTGGATATATTTGTTCGTATTCATAATAAATCGGTATACATTTATTTGCATTAATATCTTTCAAATTTACATAGGTATACATTTGTATTGGATACATTCATCCATATTCATTTATAAATTTGTTTACATTCGTCGGCATTAGTATCTTTCTAATTTTACATAGGTACACAATTGGTTGCATTACTGTTTTGGAATGCAATCAACGAAATTTATTGACAAATTTAGATAATTTTACATAGTTATGTGTTTGTTTATATTCATTAACAAATTTAGATACATTTATTGGAGACAAAATAAATATTTTTTATCAAATTCAACCAAAGAAATTAAATATTTAAAAAAAATTCATAAATATATTAATTAATTTTTTATTAAAAATTGAAAAATTGTCAATTCAAGAAATCACAAAACATTGCAATTTTTGGGGGACGAAAATGTTGTTAAATTATAATACAAATATGTTAATTTGTAAGAATAAAAAAATCTTGAATCCAACTACAAGATAAAGAATGTAGAAAATCTCAACTTTTGTTAAAATAACCCAGACAATCAATATAAAAAAAATGGTATGATTTGAGTTACTTATTGTGAAGAGTTACTGTTGTGATTGATCTCTAAAGGAAATGTTTTTGAGAAGAAGATAGAAATCCTAAACTTGAAAGATGGAGAAAAAAAGGGAAGAAAGGAAGAATTGAAAAATACGTAATTTCTTACAAATTATGAGGAGAGAGAAAAAAGGAACAATAAAAACAGACGTGCTAACTGCTAGATAGAGAGAGAAAATCTAGGGAAAAAAAAATTCATAAAAAAGAATGTGGCTATATAATACCAAATAAATATTAAAAAAAAAAAGTCTTTTTTTGCTAAAAAATTTAAAGTGGACTATTTATTGCAAATAAACTCTATAGGTTGTCATGTTATGTCATAGTCCTTAGAAAAATAATTATTTATCCAAAAATCAACTTCGACAATTGATCTAGGACCCGACCCCAACCCCGACACAAAAATTTGTACAAGACCCCGATAACCATTCAAAAATCTGGCCTTGAGATCTGACCTAGGAAAAAAAATTTGAAAACAATTTTTTTAATAAATTATTTTTTGAAGGGGTCGCTTGGTGGGGGGGGGGGGGGGTTGGAAGCAAGGGGGAGGGGTAGGGATAGGGGGTAGGGGTAGGGGTGGCATAAAAATGAAAAATAATGTTCTATCGCTCTTATAACTTTAGCGAAACTATCTTAATAAATAACTTTAACGAAACTACCATAACAAATAGTGTTTCATCACTCTTATAACATCTAAAATGTTAAAATTATGTTTGAACCCACATAAAATCGCATAGACCAGCAACCCGTCCAGCCTCACATTAGTTTTTAAAAATCCACTTCAACCCGCATCCCACCCGCCCCACATAGCCTTAAAATCGCCCACCCCGCCCCATTGTTATCCATATCCTTAAGGAATTAGTTTTCTCATTGTACCTTAGGTTTTGGATACCTCATCCCAAAATAAAATGGATATACCTATCGTTGGAGTAGTGGTATCTCAAAGACCGACGAATTCATCAACCGCAAAGACGATACCAAAATAACTCAAGGACTCAATGTTTGTTTTTTTAGAAAAATATGGAAAAGAAGTTCAGAAATTCGTTGCAAAAACTTAAGGCTAGTACTATGAATTTATAGTCAATAAAGGATAGTATCGAAAAAGTCACAACCCATTCAATATGAAAAGTTGCTATTCAAATTGCATTTTTTCTCCTATTTTCTAATCGAGAAAATACTTCATTTTCCATTTACACTTCTTAAAAGTCAACAATCTTCCACATGTATAAAAATGTGATGCAAAAAATGCCTAAAAAAGTTGTGTGATTGGTAAGTAAATATTAACTGTATTTTGATAGGTAGGTTTTCCTTTGAATAATTTGTAGTTAACATATATCGGATACACTCAGTCAATCAGTAGATGTGTTATCTTTGAACCATCAAGCTTTGATGTATACCTAGACAACATAAGCCACACAATTATCCTTTAATCGTCTTTGGTTCTCACTATTTTGTTTGTTTTGGCCATGAACATTGTTTGATTCATAAGTGTATAGAGAATTGTCCTGATGTAATTTTCCTTGAAACAACTTACACTTCACAGTTAAATGAGTGATTCCTAAATGTATTATCCTATAGATACATTGTTTAATATACCCCATTTCAAACTTAAAAACCATTAAAAAGTATTTAACACTTTATCATTGTTACTGAACATTGTCTCATCACGATAATGAGCCAAAAATATAGTTATTTTGACAATACTGAATCATCATTAATGACTTTGTTTGATATCTTTGAACGTATATCTTGGGATCTCTAATGTTCTAGGTAGAGTTACTGGCACGATGACTTGTGCTCGACCATAGTCTCATTTTCTTCGATGATTTTTAAATCACTTCTTTAGTTAGGCCTTTTGTAAGTGGATATAGCATATTAACTCTTTATTTATGTTAGTTAAGTGTGATAATTTTACTAGAGAATGGTGTTTAACGGTATTAAGACTTTGTCATATGTGAAAAGACTTTTTGTTATGCATAACCCTCTAGCCCTTCCTATTGTCTCTTAGTTATCACGCATATAGGAGCCAATAGTTTGGACCAAAATGGAATGTCTTCTGAGAAATTTTAGATTCATACAACTTCTTTATCGACTTTGTCTAAATCTTAAACTCAGACTTTATTGTGAGAGAGCAATTGATATTTCATGTACTGTTCTGAAACGGATATTCTTTCCAATAAAGATTGAGAAGATTAACTCAAGAACCAATTTGATTCTGAGCTACATTGTAGAATTCGGACCAAAAAAGTCAAATCTCGTCTGAATCACCATTTGTCAGGACTCTTGGGTTAAGTTCCTTGGCTTGGAGAGGGCATTTAGTCCATTAACAAGATTTATCACTACTTTAGCGACTGTAGCGGCATAATTAAACACGGATTGTTAGAAAATCTTCACCTTTTATTTACCAAACTCTTATTGAATTTAAATTAATATCGAATGAATTATACTCGTTACACATATTTAATTGGGTAGGGTGTGTTTCCAAGATAACAAATTAGTTTGGAGTCAAAACAAGTAATTTGAGACTTCAAAGATTGACAGGAAGTCCAAACAAAATAATCAAGATCAAGTTGATCCTTAAAAATGGTGCAAAAATGAATATTGCACAAAATGAATTAAAACCAAATGAAAAAAAAAAAAAAAAAAAAGGAAAAAATAGTGGAGGACAATGTTATGACCTATGTCCCACCCTATTCGAAGACAAGACTCAGGGAGAACAATTGTTGAGAAATAACAAAACGTATATGAAGGAGTGCACCGAAATGATGAGCTATGAACTGGAGATGTGAGCAACAAGTGTTCCCATTGAGTTGGAAAGAAGTTGAAGTCGTTGTGCAGTCGTTGCATGTTTGGAGCACCAATTGTGTGATCATGACGTGTGTTTACAAGGCAATATTAAGTTGAGGTCAATTTTAAAAATTTGCCAAACATAATTCCATGCTATATAAGGTGGAAACTCATCCCAAATAATGGTATCTTGGTTATGAGCGGCCAAAATCTTGAAGAACGCCTAAAAATTAACATAATTCACTTCTTTCCATTACGAATAGATTCAATATTAAACTTTGAATAAATCGTTGATTGTAGTGTGATCTCTTTCATGTTATTCTATCTGTTTTCTTTAATTTTAGAGTAGTTTTTTATTTTGACATTTTTAACACACATGGTGTGATGATTTATTTTGAATTTTGATTCTTATTTTTATGCATGAATTAGTTTATGGAGTTGAAATTGAATTGCATATTTGTTAATTAGTTTGAATACTTGGAAGAAGAATAAATTTACAATATCTTGTTGGCTTTGAATCATTATATTTTTGTTCAAACTAAGTCCCAAGTGTTATTCTTGCATACATATGTTCACAAGAATGTAATTAGTTAATTCTTTAAAGTTTAGATTTAATGAAAGAGAAACTAAATCTTAGGAATTCTTTAATTAAATATCAAATTTGTAAGAATTGATAGGACTTTAAACATGAATATGGAAGAGAATCATATGCCAATTATTGTCCAGCACTTGTCTCACATTAATAGTAACCTTTGCTTCTTTGTTAACCTATTTTAATTTAAATTATTAGGTGTTTCATGGTTGTAACCACAACCAAACAACTATTAATTTCCTAAATAATATGTAGCAAGACTTTTTTTTATTCACTATTTTTACCAATTTCTGTGAGACAATTTATAAAATTATACTATCTTTGGATAGAGCGCACTCAACTTACATTGTGTTTTGCACTTGTTAATTATGGCGGTGTTGCTGGAGATAGAAAACAAAGTGTATTCATACAAAACTATGTATTAAGTTAGGCCTTTATTTTTTAAAAAAAATATATATTTTTACTTCGTTATTCACACTTGATCAATTATATTTTCTTTGTTGATGGTAGGTTATATGTAACATCCCGCCTTAGAAAGAGCTAAATTTAGAAAGCGCTGAGTTGGAAATAGCTAAATTGAGAATTTTGCATGTTTTGGTTAAGTTGTAAGTTTTGGGTCAACTTCAAACGACCATAACTTTAAGTACAAGATGAGTTAGGTGACTCATAAGATATCAAATGAAAGGTCCTAGAATACTCTTTCCAAAACCACCAAGTTTGCTAAATTTTGAGCTTGTGTGAGGGAGATATGCCCATTTGAAGGCAGCCTGTCCAGTTAAAGAAAGTTACTTGAATTAATGAGGGGTATTTTGGTCTTTCATTTACCCCATCATGCTAAAATGAATTTTCTAAAACCCCGTATCTAGAAGAGGGAAATGAACCAGATCTTGGGAAGCTGCAGGTGCCACCCACAGAAACCAACCATGGCCCGTGGGTTGAACCACGAACAGTATGTGGGTCTGTGGGTTGGCCACCCTACCAAGTTAATTGAGGCCAAGAGTACGGTCGGACCTACGGACCGTAGGTCAGACCACGGTTCCTGGTCAGGGTTTGTGGTTCGAAGGTAAAAATTATAGTTTCTGACCATGAACGACGGTCCCCCAGGACGTGCTGTGGTTCAAACCACTGTCCGTCGACTAGGGTCTGTGAATGGTCACCTGTCAGTTAATTTTAGGGGAATTTGGGTCTTTTCCTATTTAATTAGTTCCTATACTACGTCATTTTACCCTTCATTAAGACCCCTATATAAGCTTTTTAACCCCCCAAATTAACCCATTACTTCATTCATCCAAATTCCCAAAAGAAAACTAAATTCCTCTCCAAATATTCTCTCTATATAAACTTGAAGATGAAGAATAATAAGAAGAAGGTTTCATCTAGGGTTTCAAGCTAAGGTCCCTATTCCTCCATTGATGGCTAGAAATTTGAATAAAAGTATGATAGTTTTCATCCATGGAGTTCCCAAATTACTCTATTTCAAATGGTAGAATTCCCCAATTGAGTTAGGGTTTTCATCAATTATCATGGGTTCTCCTTATTATTGATTTAACTGATTGAATTATGATATCTTATGCATGATTGATGATACGTGATGATTTTATGATTATTTCCCCATAAACCCATGTAATTCCCATGTTTTTAAGTTATGAATCATATGGTGTGGAATTTTTAGTATAAAGCAATTTTATGAAATTAAGCATGTATTGCAAGCTTTACATGTATTTATGATGATATCCATATCTAACCCATGTTTTTAAGATTTGATAATTGAAAGTGAGTTTTAAACCTCAAGAGGTAAATTATGGATGTATGCATTGTTTTATGAAATCTACGCAAATGTTTTAAGGGTGCTTTGAGAGTAAAGTACCAATGATGATGTTGTGTTGTGAAAGGATATTCTCACTAAAACACATGCTATCATGATGTGAAAGGTTTTCTCACATAGAAAGGATTCTTAGGTTGAAAGACTTTCTCACATAATTGGATTAAACACAAAGAGCTATCTTAAAGAAACTAGCTTGAATTGGTTGTCCAAGGGCACCTCTTCATGAGTAATGAAGTCAAGTAAGAAATGAATTCCATGTGAATTTATGCTTAGCATCGAGTACATATTGATAGTGAGATCGAAGCTCTCCCGCAGTAGAGGTCGGGTTTCCTAAGCAATCTCATGAGATGGAAGCTCCCCCGTTAGTAGAGGTCGGGTTTCTAGTAGCTCTCTCCTTATCCCATAACTATATTCCCCCATAGGTTGATTAGCTAGTGGATCCACTTAAGCTAGAGGTTCAAGGTTCTACCTTTAGCAAGTAGAACAACCATTTTCGGTGTGGGAGACACCGGGGATCATGTTATAGCTCATATGGTCTCTATGTCGGTTAAGGTTAATTCCCCACAAGTAATAATGAATTAAGGTTACTTCAAGAAGTATCGCATATGAGTTCAAAGGTTTTAAAGAAGAAGTTAGCTTGCATTGACCATGATTTATGACTTATGATTTATAACTCTTTTATATCATGTTTTAGCTTGGTCAATTGCATGTCATGAAATGAAATGTCCCTTTTTAGCATGATTTAAATGTTTTATGTATGGCTATCATACTTGTTACATTGTTTTGTACTAACACATACTCTTACTTATATTTTTCCTAAATATAAGGTCCGATATTCAGGGTGCTCAGATTCATGGCTAGTTGGTGATTTGATTCATTCCGGAGCTTTGGTGAGTTCTCATGCTTCGAGGACGGACTCTTACTTTTTAGTTTATTTCATGGATTTCTCTTTTAGACATGAAGTATGGGCTAGGCTCAATTTCATTCTATTGTGTTAGATGGCTATGATGAGATAAGAGTTTAGATTTCCGCTTTTTGTTTTATAAAATCTTTTGGACTTGGACTATTGTTTTACTCTTAATGTTCTATTTTTTATGTTATGAGAGCAAGGAGCTTGTATGGAGTCCTTCAGGGTTCTATACACCATGTTATATCTAGGGGTTACCCTTGGGTTGTGACAAACTTGGTAATCAAAGCACAAGGTTAAGAATGGTCCTAGGATGTCTCATAAGCCACGTCTAGTTGAGTCTTGTTCATGAGTGTGAAGCTCTCCACATTTATGAATGAGAGGCTACAAGATGATTAAGAAACTTTACTTCTTTCATTACTTTAAGTAATGCGATAGATTTTAACCCTATAAGGTCTCTCTCGTAATCCTTATCCTATGTTCTTCAGGATATGGCTACCCGAAGAGCTTATGCTAAAAGGAATGTGAGGGAGAATGCGGAACAAGAAGCTCCTCCGAAAACTCCTCAAGTTCTGGTCGATCCTTTGATCAAGCATGTATCCAATGCGAAGTTTAAGGTTGCATTTCAAGTGTTGGCTCAAGCACTTATGGCCCAAGAGGATAGGGAGGTTGTGGTCCCCTCAAGCTCAAATGTGAATTTGGCGGCTTTAAGAGTGAGGGATTTCACAAGAATGAATCCTTCAGAGTTTCATGGTTCCCAAGTTAAGGAAGATCCTCAAGATTTTATCGATGAGGTCTATAAGGAATTGATGATCATGGGAGTTACGCAGGTGGAAAAGGCAGAGTTGGCCACTTATCAATTGAAAGGTGTGGCTCAAATATGGTATAACCAATGGAAAGAATTGAGATCGAAAGATGTGTGTCCTCTTGATTAGGAGAAGTTTAAGGCCGCATTTCTTGATAGGTTCTTTCCCCATAAGACGAGGGAAGATAAGGTGCTAAAGTTCATTAACCTTCAATGAGGCAGTATGAGTGTAAGGGAATATGCTCCAAAGTTCACTCAATTGTCTAATTATGCTCCAATAATGGTTATAGATTCAAGGGCTAAGATAAGTTTGTGTCGGGTGTGTCCAAAATGGTGGTTAAAGAGTATCAAACCGCAATGCCTATTCTTGCTATGGACATATCTTGTCTTATGATGCATGCCCAATAAATTGAGGAGGAGAAACTCAAGGAAAAGTCTAGAGATGCTAAAAGGAGTAAGACTGGTGATGGTAATTATTCTAACACAAGGTCCAATGGACAAGGTCATCCAAGATTTAGACAAAGGTTTTCCAGTCAAGGTTCCTTTAATGCTCCTCCTAAGTTCAACCAAGATAGGGCGTCTAACCCTAAGCCTCAAGGAGGAAATGGTAGTGGATCTTCATTGCATAGGTCTAATTGCACTAAGTGTGGAAGGAAGCAGGAGGGTAACTTACTAGACAACACAGATGGTGTCTTCGTTTGTGGTAAGAGTTCTCACAAAATGAGGGGTTGCCCGATGCTTATGGCTAAAGGAAGAGATGGAAAGAAAGCTCCTATTAGTGGTGCGGGTTCCAATGCTCATAAATAAAACCCTTTTTATGCACTTCAGACCCGAGGTGAATAAGAGAGTTGTCCAGATGTGGCTACCAGTATGTTGAAAGTTTTCTGACATGACGTATATTCTTTACTTGATCCCGGTGCTACCTTGTTTTCTATGACGCCATATATGGCTATGAGGTTTGATATTCTTCCGAATGTGTTGTTTGAACTTTTTTCTGTCTCTACTCCTGTTGGTGATTCTGTGGTGGCTAAGAGGGCCTATAGAAAATATTCCATTTCCTTGTCCCAAAGAGTTACTCGTTGACTTGTTAGAGCTTGATATGTTAAATTTTGATCTTATCTTGGTTATGGATTGGCTGCCCTCTTGTTATACTTCTATTGATTGTAGAACTCGTGTAGTCAAGTTTTAGTTCCCGAATGAGCCTATCCTAGAGTGGAAGGGGGGAAATTCTATGCCTAAGGGTCAATTTGTCTCTTATCTAAAAACTAGAAAGATGATTTCTAAGGGTTGCTTCTACCATTTTGTTAGGGTGAGAGATGTAAATTCCAAAACCCCTTCTCTTGAGTCGGTCCCCATTGTCAATGAGTTTCTAGAAGTATTCCCAGATGATTTACCCAGTATTCCTCCTGAGCGAGATATAGGCTTCGGTATTGATCTTCTTTATTTCTATCATTTCTTAGCATATGGCTTTGGTAGAACTTAAGGAGTTTAAAGAATAGTTGAAAGATTTGTTGGATAAGGGTTTCATCCAACCGAGTATCTCTCCATGGGGTGCTCCGATTTTGGTTTTGAGGAAGAAGGATGGTTCTCTTCGTATGCGTATTGATTATCGACAGTTGAATAAGGTTACCATCAAGAACAAGTATCCTCTTCCAAGGATAGATGATTTATTTTACCAACTTCAAGGAGCAAGTTATTTCTCTAAGATTGATCTCCAATTGGGTTATCACTGGTGAAAGATAATGACATTCCAAAAACGGCTTTTTGAACTCGGTATGGTCATTATGAGTTTTTAGTAATGTCTCTTAGGTTGACTAATACTCTAGTGGCATATATGGATTTGATGAATAGGGTGTCTAGACAATACCTTGACATGTTTGTGATTATGTTCATTGATGATATTTTAATCTACTCAAGGGGAGCAAGGATGAGCATATTGATCATTTGAGGATCGTGATGCAAATCCTGAAGGACCAACAACTTTTTTCAAAGTTTAGCAAATGTGAATTTTTGTTAAGGTATGTAGCTTTCCTTGGTCATATTGTTTCGAGTAAGGGTATTGAGGTAGATCCTAAGAAGATGGATGAGGTCAAGTGTTGGCCTAGACCTCTAACTCCTTCGAACATTAGAAGTTTCTTAGGTTTGGCCAGTTACTATAGAAGGTTTGTTGAGGGTTTCTCTTCAATTGCCTCTCCTTTGACGGCTTTGACTCAAAAGAAGGCTAAGTTCATATGGTCTAAAGCATGTGAGAAAAGTTTTCAAGAGTTGAAAGATAGACTTACTTCCACTCCAGTGTTGACCTTACCAGAAGGAATAGATGGTTTTGTGGTTTATTGTGATGCTTCGAGAATTGGGCTAGGGTGTATGCTTATGAAAAATAGGAAATTTATTGCATATATCTCAAGTCAACTTAAAGTCCATCAATAAAATTACCCTACTCACATCCTTGAATTAGCAGCAGTCATTTTTACTCTAAAGATTTGGAGTTACTATTTGTATGGAGTTCATGTAGATGTGTTTACCGACCACAAGAGTTTGCATATGTGTTTAATCAAAAAGATTTGAATCTTTGTCAAAGAAGGTGGCTTAAGTTATTAAAGGATTATGAAATGAGTTTCCTTTATCACCCCGATAAAGCTAATGTGGTAGTGGATGCTCTTAGTCAGTTGTTCATGGGTAGTGTTGCTCATATTGAGGAAGAGAAGAATGAGTTGGTTTGAGATATTCATAGATTGGCTCGATTAGGTGTTTAACTAGTGGACTCCACCAAAGGTGATGTTATGGTTCACAATGGTTCTAAATCATCTTTTGTGGTGAATGTGAAAGCCAAGCAAGATCTTGATCCAATTTATTTAGAGTTAAACGAGGCGGTGCTTAAGAAATTTGTTGAGGCTTTCTCCCAAGGGGGAGATAATTCTGTTTGAGGTGGACTACCTGAGAAGGAAAAAGGGGACTTTTTACTCTTTCTCTTACTCTCTAAAACGGCTCGCTCTTGATTTTCTCTCTTGTGTATTTTCTAAATAAGACCTAAATAAGCCTTGTATATGCTACATAATATTAGGCTAAAGTGGGCTGGGCCAAACAAGACTTTTATTTATCCGCATAGGAAAGAGAAAAAAAGATCTTAAACCCAACAAATATATGCTTACAATTTGAGCACCAAATTCATGCCAAATAGATGAAATTCTTCTTTATTTGACTTGAAATTTAAGCAACAAGTTCACTAACACAAATCAAACGAGCCCCAATCACAAACTTGAATTAATTTCACAAATTCACAAGACTCATTGTCATTCTCCAAGCTTTCTCAAGCTTATCAATGCAGTTTTCAACTTTTTCAATACTCACCATCACCCTTTACATTAATTCATATCATACCTCCCCTTTGAATCAACTAAAACAAATAATTTTTTTTTAAAGCAAATTTTGTTGGCCTTATAGACCATTTTATTAAAAATTTATTAGTCTACATATGACCAAAAAATGGCCCATAAAGCAAAGCTAACAACCTAAAAAATCTGGTCTCTCATTACACAAAAAGGAAAGTGACCTACTTAGCTTCACCTCTTCTTCACTTTCCTTTTTCACTTTTGTCAGAGGCATGCTCATCAATCGTTGATATCTCATTATCCATCTTCTCCTCTTGCAGCTTTGCCTTTGTCCTCACTTCCTGCTGATGAAAAGCTTCTTTCCTTTCTTATCACTTCTCCCTCTCTTCTTCAGCAAATTGATCGTTCTTCTTCCTGGCCTAGGAATTGTTCTGTCCATCAAATCGTGGGGTTCATGTTAGCTATCCAAATGTGCGGTCACAGGTTCCTCTTCAACTTTCTTGCTTGTGTTCGCTTCTTGGTTTAGATCTGACCCCTTTCTATACTATGTCATCTGATTTTGAGCTTCTCGCCCCACTTTGCTCTATGCCAATCTCCATGTTTGGTTGTTAAAAATGGCGTTGAATCCCTGGCTTTTTGGGGGAAGCTTTTGTGTGCTACCATCATTTAATAATATCAGTAAGAAAGTTGTAGTGACCCCATTGTGAGGGCAAACTATTATGTAAATATGTTTGGTACTCCCTTTACTTTCTTGTTTATTTCCTGTTTGATGGCTCTTCATGTGATTTAATATGTTTTGATCTAATCCTCATGTTAGGAATTTGTGCTTTCTCCATACTGATTGTGCGTTTTCCTGTTGTTGGTTGTTCTCTGAAACCATGGAATTCTTGCAAGTTTATGTACTGAAAACATAAATTAGCTAGATAGTCTACCATGTGATTTCCCTCTCCAAAAACATGTTGGACTGTGACCTTCTGTTGTTTTACTTCTTGTATAATGTCATCCATCACTTCGCAATTTCCCATGGAATTTTCCAGCTCCTATGAATGATTCTCATCATTGTCATCGAGTCAAGATCTATTATCAGATTCTGCCACCATTTACTTTTATTGACTTTTAAAGTTGCTTTTAAAGCTTTGGCCTCCGCTTCAATGTTTGTAGAAATGCCAATTCTATTTTCCTAAATATAAATAATATCTCCATTATGGTCTCTAACACAAAAGTCATAGGAACTCTCCCCTAGATTCTCTTTGCTTGCACCATCTGTATTGCATTTCAGCTGACCTCTTTTCGAAAACTTCCATTGAACAATATGGTGATATATCTTTGTCTTGTAATTTCCTATCTTTGTGACCAACTCAGGCCATGGTTTTCCAATATATCTGCCTTGTGGTATTTTCAGATTAAGTAATAGCTGAACATTTCTAGTCACCAGATGTATAAGATCTTTCATGATGGTGTGGCCTCTATGGTTGATGTGGTTTCTTCTCTTCCACAGACTCCATAAAATTAGTGTTGGTATTGCTCTTATTAAGTGTTGTAACTTACTAGGGGCTTTACCATACCAACAACATTTGATAGTCTACATAAGATTCTTTCCTTCTATGTCCAGACCTACACATACAAAAAAATTCCATAGCTTTTGGGCTATGAAAATGTTAGAAAAACATGGGACATAGTTTCCATTTGTTGTGTCTCACAACACAAACATTTGGAAACAATGTTGATCCTCATTCTCTTTTAATTTTCATCAGTGGCAATCCTTCCCTTCCATGCCCTCCAAAAGAAAAAGTTGATTTTAAAGGGAACATCTTTCTACCATATTAAGTCATATTTCTCCTCCTTTGCTCTTTTTTTTCTCATTAAATCCCATGCTGATTTTACTGAGGAAGAGCCTTTCGACTCCCCCATCTACCATGGCTTATCTGGATCCCCTCGACTTATCAATGGTGAAATATTATTCATAATATATTTAGTCATTTCTTCAGATATGTATTGTAACATTTTCCTTCTATCCCACCTATTCTCTGTAATGAAGCTTTTTACTTCCATCTCTTCTTCACCTCTTTTATCCTCTTCCACATAATATAGTGCTCCTTGTTTGGTCCAATTATCATACCAAAAACTTGCCTCTCCCGACTTAATCTGCTACCATACATTATGTTCCACTTCTTCCCTTATATTGATCATCTTTCTGCACAGGTGTGAGGCTCCATTTCCCATAGCCATAATAGGATGTCATTTCTTGCAATATTTGTTCCACATAAATTCACTCCATAGTGAATTTTTAGAAGTTCTAAATATCCATCATAATTTAGCAAATAAAGCATTTGAAACATCTTGTAAGGATTGGAAACCCAGATCTCCTTCTGTCTTAGGTAAGCACAAAGTTTCCCAAGCCACCCAATGCTTCCCTTTCACTCCACCAATATGTCCCCAAAAAAAAAAAAACTTTGCAAGAATCTTGTGAATCTGATCTATTACCCATTTCGAGGGATTCATAGCCAACATAAGTACACAACATGAGCTATCAGCACATACCTCCCTCCATATGTTAATAGCCTATTTTGCCACCCCATAAATCTTCTTGCCACCTTCTTTATTAAGTCTTCAAAGTGTGATATTCTCTTCCTTCCATAAAATATAGGACAACCCAAATATGTGAATAGAAAATTACCTTGTGCTATGCCTGTTAACGTTTAGATTCTCTGAACGTCAGCAACTATGACCTTATCATGCAAATAAAAATAGCTCTTTGTTGGATTAATAAGTTATCACGACACAAGTTCATAATTCTTCAAGACCTTCATCATTTTCTTCATTGAAGCCTTATGTCCAAAACAAAACAGAATTGTATCATCAGCATAAGATAAATTATTAATCTTGTTACTCAATTTGGGCATCCCAAAATTTCTGAATTTTGGATCATCATTTAACTTATTAAGACCCATTGTTAAAACTTTTGTTACTATGATAAATAGTGTGGGTGATAATGAATTACCTTTCTTTAACCCCCTTAAGGATTCAAAAAACCCAAAAGATAGTCCATTAACTAGTATAGAGTACCAGTTATTAGACACTAGTCTCCATACCATATCAATGATCCTCTCATCAAAACTGAAGGCCCTTATAAACTTTGTCAAAAAGATCCAAGATACTCTATCATAGGCTTTTGTCATGTCTAACTTCACCACCACATTATTTTTCTTGTTCCTCTTGTTGATGTCTCTGATTATCTCATGCACCAATAACACATTCTCCTCTATATTTCTACCTTTCATAAATTCCGACTGATTCGGAGAGACTATGGTTGGAAGTACCACTACTATTCTTCCATGAAGAACCTTTGATAATATTTTGTTAGCAAAAGAGCTGAGGCTAATCGGCCTCAAGTCTGAGAAATTTCTTATCTTCTCCTTCTTAGAAATCAAAACCACATTTGTGTGAGAAATATATTTAGGAACTTCTCCACCAAAAAAAATGTCATCACCATCCTCCAGATATCATCCTTTATTATGTCCCAGGTTGAATGAAAGAATGCTCCTGAGAAACTATCTGGACCACTAGCACTATCCTTATTTAAATTAAACACTGCCTCCTTGACTTCTTCCATCGTTGGTGCCGTTGTCTTTTCCTCATTCTGCTCACATGTTAAGATTTTAGGAATAACATCTAACATAGAGTATTCTTCATTCCTATTTCCCTCCTTAAATTGCTCATTAAACACTTTTATAGCTTTTTCTCCAATACTCTTAGTATTTGTTAATACTTCCCCATGTTCTGTGTGAAATTCAGAAATCAACAACTTCCTCCATCTTCCTTTCACGTATGAATGAATAAAATTTGTATTCCTATCTCCCTCTTTGAACCATTGTATCCCCGATTTCTGTTTCCAGTATTCCTCTTCCATTTGATAATATTTTCTAATTGCCTCCTCCACTTTTGATTATTTCTCTTTATTCTCCACTAAAGGATTAACCTCCACTTGAACTTCCTTCATCTGTATTATATCCTCTAGAGTTGCAATTTTCTCAAACAAGTTCCTAAAAGTTTCTCTGCTCCATTCTTTCAGACCCGTTTTAACTTTTTTCAGCTTCTGTTGCAGTACATGAAAAGGATTTCCATTTACATTTGTTGACCATTGTTGTTGTACAACCTCCTTGAATCTTTCATGCCTAATCCATAAATTTAAAAATCTGAATGGCTTCACAATTTTCTCCTATTCGCTTTTGCATATCATATGCAAAGGGGCATGGTCTGATCCTTGTCTAATTAAATGGTGGACTTCGCTTGCTGCAAATTCCTGCACAAACTCCTAATTTCCTAGGACCCTATCCAACCTTTTGAAAATTCCTCCCCCCTCAATTCTACCATTCCACCAAGTGTAGGAACTACCTGTATACTTAATCTCTAAAAGATTACAAGAGTTTATGAATTGAGAGAAATTTGTTGTCTCTTGATGAGTTACTGGCAGCCCTCCTAATTATTCTGTGTCATCATGAATCACATTAAAATCTCCACCAACAATCCAAGGACAATTTATCCCTTCAGCAATATCCTCCAAATTGTCCCATAATTCCAATCTTTCTAAAGCATTACATCTTGCATAAATTGCTGTGATGGAAATTTCTTTTTGACACCCACCATGGCTGAATTTAATAATTAAATGCTGACATGTATCACTCACTATGTCTCCATTCCGACCGCCGCTCCAGAAAATCCATATCTTTGATGAAGAATTTGCCACAACATTCTCCGTTCCAAGTCTTCTTTTGTATTTCTCTAAATCTTGAGGCCCCTGGAAAGGTTCCATTAGGGCTATATATGAATAATGATGCCTTATATTAAGATCCATAAGTCTCTCAAAAGAATTTTGAGTGTTTACAGATCTTATGTTCCAAAAACAAATTTTTTTCAATCAACATTTAGAAGGGGAGGATCTTGCTGAACTAATCGTTGTGTTGATTTGACTTGTCCTTATTCTTGTTATCTTTCCTCTTTTGCTTGTATTCTGTATCTGCTTAGTATGTTAAGGAGAGAGGTCCCCGTCTTATCTAACATCCTAGATCATTTGTGTTAACACGTCATCATTCTCTTCTGTCATCTCCTTTAGCTGTGGGGATGACAATGATTCTTCATCATTATACCGGTCCCCCATTGTTTCTCTATTCAAATCCAGACTTGTCGTCTCAAAAATATCATGCCCTATATCATTTATCTCTCCCTCTTCTAATTTTTTTCTCTTCTCCATCAGCTTTGATATCGCCTCCTCATTGTTTTCCCTTATAAATACCACCTAGTTATCTGATTTTGTATCATCACCCTTCATATTTGAATCACTCTTTGAATGACTTTCTATGTCTTTATTTCTTTATGTTCCTTTGTTATTATTTTCCTTTGTTGTTTCCTCCATATTCTCCTGTCACTCCATTTTACTGCCACTTCCTTCACCATCAACCTGTTTTTTATAATCAAAACTTCTTCCGCTCTTTTCTTTACTTGTTCCTTGTATATATCCTTCTCCCCTTTGTCCCTTCTTTAATTATCCTGTGCTTCTTTCATTCCTTCCTGATCTGCTAGTGCACTGTATTTGTTAGTATTGAGTAGTTGTTCTCCTCCCTTTTGTGTTTCATTTTGGCTCCATCTTTGTGATTTGCCTTCTCTGATATAATATTTGCCTCTTCCTCCTCCTCCGTTGTATTTTTTTTCCTATAACTCATTAGCCTTCTCCTTGCCTTTTTTCATACCCTCCTTTTGATTAAGTAATGTGTGTTTTCCTTGTTCCTTAATTTGGTCTTTTTGTTCTTCCTTTGGTGTTTCTTCTTTTCGATACAATTCTAGAGGTAGTACATAATAGTCTTTTTCATTATGACCCTGTAACTTACACTTCTTGAAATATTTCAGTATGTAGTCATATTTAATTTGGATCCACTTCTCCTTGATTTCCCTAGTATTCTTATTCCTTACCCCAATATTGATCCTCTTGGTGAATTCCCCAAGGAGATCTACTTCTACTTTCACTCTCGCATAGCTAGGTCTAGTCTTAATTCACGTAGTCATGTCCACTTGAAATGGTTTTCCAACTAGTGCTGCCAAAGAAAATACGGTCTCCTTTCCAAAGAAATTAGGAGGGAGTGCTGGGAATGATATCCATGCTATCGCAATTCTAGTTTCCTCCTTCATATCAAACAATGGATCCCATTTGACTGTTCACATTGGATAGTACAAGTTCTTCGATACAATATAAAATGCTGGCTTTGATAGAAGATGCACATAATCCTCCATACTTGATCTGATGAGTATATATCAATTACTCAAATATCCTATTGTGCATTAATTCTTGAGTTCACATTGTTTAGGAACTAGTTTCCATAAATCTTGTAGTTCGGCCATCCATAAGAAAATTTGCCTATCACTGCATATTGCAGATCCTCATTCATTATCATATGTGATACTTCTTCCTCCTCCCAAACAACTCTAGGTTCTCCATGTATGTAAGTTATCTGTCTTCTCGGTATTGGATGTTTCTTAATAGATGTAGGTTGTAAAGTTGCAGTGTAATTCATTCCTCCAGCGAGTGTTGTAGCTTTCCCATTAGAAACGTTCTGAGCAACCTCTAGGGGAGGTCCAGTGGTCGTAGCGGCCATATGCGGCAGCGATGTCGTTGGCTTTTGGTGGTTTTGATTTTAGGTTTAGAGAGCTTTTTTTTCCTCTATTTTGTTTTATTTACAAGAATCTTACTTTGTATTATTTTTTTAACTAACACAAAGACTAGTTTCAACTTTTTAAATAAAAAATACTAAGAAGTTAGAAAAATGGATGAAAAAAGTTATTAATGTTGGTGTTTTAATTTGTTGCATAGACGAGAGTGGGTTGAAGAAGAAAAACAGAGTGTATGGCAGAAGATTTTGAAGAAAAAAGAAACAATGAGTGTGGTGAGTGATTTTGTTGAAGAAGAAGAGAAGAAAGTTTAGGGTTAGAGATGGGAAGAGTGTTGGAGAAGAAGAGAAATTGGGGTAGGGGTGGGGGGTGGGGTGGGAGAGGGTCAATAAAGAAATAATTTTTTTTATTAAAAAAAATATTTTCAAATAAAATATAGTGTATTTACGCGCTTGGAAGCACGTGTATTCACAAGTTTTTCCCAACTCAACAATATTTATGTCACATAGATTTGGTCAATGGTCAGAGAGGTATCAAATATTGTGTTTTAATAAGTTTAAGGGTCTGGTTGATAAAGTATAAAATAAAAGGGTTTAGAATACAAACTCATAAGTACAAGGGTCTATCAGATCATTTCTCCTAATAAAAGACAACCAAATCGTTTAAGCTAGAACACATATAATCATGTTTGAACACAAAAACTTGCTGAAATCTACAAGTTAGACAGATCTTCAAGAGAATCTACAAGATAGACAGCAGCTTTGTAGTCTTTTACAATGATCCCAAGTTCACATCCGAACTCTATCAATACTTGGTTGTCATGACCCGATCCTACACCTCGTACGTGGCCGGCACTCAAGAACCATTGCTCGTCCCCAAGCGAACCCTCATCCTGGCTGACTGCTAGCAGAAGACTAACTCTAGCATACATAAGCATCACATTGAAAGAAACATTTAAAAACAGTTTGTTGAATCTCAAAACATTATTGAATATACTTAGTATGAAACAATAGTTTTAAACGAAATATCTAAAACTAAAAGACTCTCCGAACTATTTATTTATGAAGCCTATACTATTATAAAGGAGTCGGGACAAGACCTACGACAGCTCAAAACTACTAACTTGAAAGTAACTCTGAAGTCCTCTGGAATACAAGAAGGCTCACCAAAGCTAATTGGAGTGTAGAGTGATCTCAACGAAGTGCCTGTTGATAATCATGAACACCTATATCTGTATCATAAAAGGATGCAGGTCGAATGACATCAATTCATGAAATGTACGAGTATGTAATATGGCTGACTAAACAAATAATTGAATTGAATGACTAAAAGAAACTCAACTAAATCAATACATGAACATTAAGTGAAATCTATTTAAACTATACAATAGTGTAAAATGAAAACAACATGAAAAAAATATACTTTACTTGTGGGGAGTTTTTCTAACTGACAACCATTACCATGAGCTTAGCAATGATACAATGTTTCACCTTACGTTGCCAGGGCCATCCTATACTTTATCAGTGTATAGGATGATATCGTGACTATGGATCCATCTAATTGGCCATCTCAGAGGCAGTGAGGAGTCGCATGAAGAATCAATGCCATCCTATCCTACGCTAGCTATGTAGTTCTATGAGACTTCTGAATAATAAAAGACTCTAACCCAACTTGGTGGTCGATACTACTCCCAAAATAATTAATATAACTTCATGCTAAATTCACCCATTACAAAGAATGGACTTCTTACATTACTTGAAATACTTTTCAAAACATGACACATGTTTACCTTCATGAAAACATGCACTTATAAACCTATCTTTCAAGTCCATTTATTAACATAGGTCCGTATATAAATGTATATATATGAATAAAATAACATTAGAAACTCTTAAGTATTTATGAAATAGAACCTTTAAACTTTTTCTCAAAACTCATCTTTATTTCCTCAAAAACTCAGTTTAAAACTCAAGTGTTGGCATTGAAAAACTTCTCAAGATTTATAACTCAAAATAGGGTTCATGCTATATTATAGACATGAACAAATAAACTCAAGGATCTCAATAAAAATATAGAAACTCAAAACTTAGGAATAGAATTTCAAAAGAATCAGGAATTCAAGAACTCAAAATCAACTTATTTCAAGAATACTCAAATCTAGGGATAGAATTCTAGATTACTCTTTCATTGCTTTGAAAGTAGATGTAGGGCGTGAGTATGAACTAGTCCAACACTATGATAGTCTTACATACCTAGAAGAACAAGGTTCCTGAAAAATCTTGAAGAAACTTGAAGAAGAACTGGATTAGAAGCCTTGAAACGCTAGCTTGAAGGTAACAAATCAAGAAAACCATTATTGAATTAGTTTCTTGAAATCTCTATTTCCAAGATTTATGATTTTCATTCGTGATTCATATTTGTATGGAGAAGTTTGAGTTTCAAATAATGGAATTCTTGGAAAAAAACTTACCTTGAAGAAGAATCTTGAAAAAGATGGAATAAATCTTGAATGAAGTTTTCTACTTTGATTTTTCCTTAGGGTTTTGCCTTAGGGTTAGAGAGAAGAGAATGATGGATTAAAAGATGGAAATTGGATTGTTTAGGGTTTTATAGGAGTTAAGAAATCTATTTTTAAGGTTTACCTAGTGGTATAGGGAGAAGAAAATTACCTTGTTTAGAATTTTTCCGCGGCTAAAATGAAATTGTACTACATCAGTTACTAAAATGGTCATAACTTTTTACACAAAATTGGATTGACGCGAAGGGGGTGTCATTGGAAAGAGGATTAAAATACCTTTAATTTGTTAGGTTATGGGTCATGTAACTCTATATTCTAAGAGATATGGTTGTTTGAAGTTGACCACAGTAGAATCTTACATCAAAACTTAATCGATAAGGAAACTTTCAACTCTACTTTGTGTTAGGAGTTTTTAGTGGCCTTAATTCATATCCAAATCATTCCCACTTTAAAGAATTTACCTTTACACATATGGTAAATTTAAGAATCACCTGATATGACCTTACAAGTAAATAAATAATGGTTTGATTCTTAACTTAGAAATTTTTTCGGGGTGTTACAATATCTCCCCCTTAGGATCATTCGTCCTCGAATGATGGCTAGTTTGAGAATGGAAAGGGGGTTACTCTTAATTTATTCAAGTCTAACTCAGAATCACAAAGTACTTAAAATAGGGTGATTATTATGATCTATATCACAAGATTCAAGTTCTATACCTCTATAGAAAATCTCATTCCAAGAACAGTACTCCTTACCGCTACATTCAGCTAACCTTGAGCTCATAACATGAAACACCTAATGTATAAGACATTGTCCACGTGTTAACAATAACACATTCAAACTTGGAACCTTAACCACTCCATAGACTCCTAGTAACCCACTTTCTAAGAACTTCTCATCCTCTCATCATCTCTACCAACTGAATTTTCATGCATTACCACCAGGAAGCTGACTTAGTACTCATTGTAAAACCTTATCTCCTTCTTCCTCCACATTTATAACCTTAGATTAAATAAACACACCATCACTATCAAAATAAGAAATAGCAATCCTCCCCTCCATCATCACACAACTACTATCAAAAACACCACTCTCCAAAACTAAGAAGGATTACTGAAAGGACTATAGCGCGAAAGATCATAAGAAAGATTCATTTGAGATATCTGATATAAGAATATGCATGGCATAACATTATGTTTTTATCCACTGGAGTAAATCATGAATTTGTGAGATTGAACATACTGTGAATGCTTACATGAATAGGTTCATAGCATGGGATTGATATCCACAACTTTATGGATTATGCTTGAGGTTAATAGGCTAAAGTCTTTGCCCCTAATTCTAGAAACTAAGCATAGATGTGAAACTCTCTAAAGTGTCTGAGCATAGGTTATAGACACAATTCTGATATTAGATACGTCAAGAATATGTGTAATAATTGAACTTTGAGGAATACGCTAGAGTATGAATGGATTAATGAACCTCTAAAACTCATTCAAAAAACATCACTATCTCATCCTCAACACTTGAATTTTTTTCTCATCGTATCATCTCCCCGTTAGGTTTGGAGTTGACACTCTAAAGCCATGGATTTATTCTCATAATCTCTAAACTAGTCTACATTCCATTTACTCTAATACTCCGAAAGGCTTATCTCATTGCTATTGAACTCTCCATAAGCAGGTACTAAGACTCCTTCTAAGACCTCTTTCTAAGATGCTACTCTTAACCTCTTCTGAATGGCTTACAAAGTTGCTTCATCTAGCTCTTAAGGGAAGAAAATTAATGCTTACCTCAGCCTATTACACATTAATAACTCAATCATAATATCTAGGTACACATGAAAAATAATCAATAACTTGATTAGAACCATATCTGGCTACATATGATCTCAGGTACACCTCTTAATTATCTTGTTAATCTAATGACTTAGCCACACTTCATTCCTCTCATCTAAAATTTAGAATCTCATACTTGTACCAGTCACACTTGTAAAAGGCAACACCATAATTTCTTGCCTACTCTATGTCAAATGTACCAGATTAGATCTTGAACTAACATCATCACCCTCATGTTTCCATTCTTTTTAACCACCACTTTCATCTCAACTTCAAGTCTAATGTTTATTACTAAACCCGGATATCAATATGATTGCTTGCTTACTATACTAACTTATAACTACTAGATACAAATTAATAAACACTTACCCACTACAATCTCATGACAAGTGGTCAATCTTTATCTCTTTGTCTACATACTTACGAATTATTGTCACATTTAATTTCACGACTTAAGTACAATTTACTCATTCACTATACATCATTGCCTAATTAGTTCTATAACACGTTGAATATTATGGGTTTTCCCTCAAAGATCATAAGTCTAGCTTAGAGCTATCACCTCATGAATACTTCTACTCTTCTATTCAACATCTACACTTGGTCATTACTAACACAATGACACATCATCATAACCTCGTTTCTAGTTAAAGTATACTCTAACTCATCCTAACTAGTAACTCTTACTCTACCTCCTATCATGCAATCTACACAAACTCATCATTTCTTAGTTTATCCATAAGGGAAAACTCCTCATTAATAACCTACTGAGTGCTTTGCTATAATCACATAGTTGCCTCATCACTATCTCCCTTTTTTAGATTACTGAAGCTCTCCATACTTTCCTCTAACTCTGGCAATTTCACTACTACTACACATAATTTTGTAACTCATGCTACCTTTTTGGAATGAAAATACTACCCAAGCTCTAAACATATTTCCTCATAAGGATCTCAGCTGAAACGAGGCTACGAGAAAAGATTACAACTCATTTTTAGCTTGAACGCACGATTCATATGAACATGAACGCATTCCTCTGAAACTGAACACTTAACTAACTCCAAGGCTTCTCTCAAGCCCCTATGGAGTCTCATGACTTCCTCAAGATTTTTCTAAGAGTAACTCATTGATAAAGAACTGACTTTACTTTTCAACCACCTCTAGTATGGGGGTAGTTGAATGGATATGCGAACGTACGAGTTAGAATAAGTCCTTATGATATAGCTCTATTTCACGATTTATAGTATGAAAGAAGGGAAACTATTCCTAATGTTTGTAGTCATGCTTTTATAGAAGTAGGGCCCTCACAATGATAAATAAGATCATACTTGATACAACTTCAAAGCAACCCTAGGACATTTGAAATTTGGGATCTGATACCAATTTTGTCACGACCTGAGCCTACACCCTAGACGTGGCCGGGACTCAAGAACCATTATAGGTCCCCAAGCTAACCCTCATCCTGGCTGACTACTAGCGAAAGACTAATTTTATCACACCCCGAAGCTATCACCTGGATGCGGACACGGGACCTAGGATCACGAGTGACCCCAAGCTAACCCTGTTGGCATAGTCATAAGCATATAAAGATAAACTGAAGCAATAAAATTGTGCGGAAGCTAAATCATGTGAAAATCTGAAATGATGGGGAATACCCATTTACTAAATCTGAAAATATGAAAATAAGAGTCTGAATACAAATGGAAAGTCAAACTCTAAGACTAAAGTTGAAATTAACTATATCTGAAATAAAGCCTCTACTGACTAAAAATGTTGGGACATGCCCCAACTAGATCTAGAAAACTAAAACTAAAGCTAAAAGCGAGAAAGTAATCATGTCATTCCTCCTCAAAGAATGAGAACTCACCACTGATGCTGCTGAACTGAAGATCGAGCACCGATCTATGCATGATCTGACTGCTGAGGACTTGAACCTACATCACGATAAGATGTAGCATAAAGTATGCGTCAGTACTTGAAAAGTACTGAGCATGTAGGATAGAATAAAATTGAACAAGAAATAGTATAATCTGAACATGATAAGGATACTAAAAGTATTGTACATGACTAAACTGAATGCAATGACCAAGTTTATAACATGCTGAGACTTGCTGAACTACATTGATAACATGGTCACTGCAATAGAATCTGACTAAAATGTAGCGGAGCTACTAATAACCGACATAAAACCACATGAGCTAAATGTGAAATTTGATATATACGCTCCATTGAGAGGACCCAATATACCCTACCAGAGGTATAGAAGCATGTTGCCGTGATCACTAAAATGATGCCCACAAAGGGTACTTACAACCTACGAGGCACGTAGTTCTAGGACTTGAGGGTGGCTGACACTAGTCCACTCGGTATTAAGCTTTCCATATGATTATGTATTTAACACTTTATGTCTGAATCTATGTAATACTAGATACTCAAACTGACATGCTAACTGAAAATGCAACATTAATATACAGATAATGAACCATTCAAAAACTAAGGCATGTATATCAGAAATATCTAACCTAGCATGTGTAATTCATGAACTAAAAGAACTACATAGCTAGGGTTCTGAATTTATGAAAGAATCTACACCAAAAGATACTGAATTCATGATAATCTAACTTGGATCATTCTAACAGCCAAAAACCCAAAAATTCTAACATTCAAGAAACCCTAGGTCTAGATAGTATTAAGGGAATCAAGATTCTGACCGAAATTTAGGGATCGAATGGGTGAAAGGAACCTACTAGTGAAATCCCACATACCTGGTGACGATTTCCACAGAGAAATCTTTTGATTTTGGGGCTGGAACTGATGGAACCTTGTTGTGTTCTTGAACTAGAGTTCTTAACCTCTTTCTCCTTTTACGCTGTAATTTTTCTAAGTTTTGATCAATGATCTAACTTAGGTAAGTTCTAGTTATGTTTCTAGGCCAAAACTAATCAAAACTACATAGTTTAGGGTTTAAATGACGTAGTTTAGGGGTCTAACACATAAGGAAAAGACCAAAAGACCCCTGACATAAAAGCTGTCGGGGTCATCGACGGACGGGACCGACAAACTGTCGATTAATAGTCCATGCTATTCAACCATCAATCGTGACTGGGGACTGAAATTGGGGGGTTTTATCCAAGGTTCGTGACCTGACCTACGGTCCATGGGTCCGGCCGTGGGTCAACACTTAGCCAATTTTTTGTGGTTGAATCTGGGGGGGTTGTAGATGCAAACCACGGACCACCAGCACAGGTCCTGGGTCACCCTACGATTCGTGGGTTGCACCTGTTACTTCTGGAAATCTTCCTTGAGCTTGTTTTAGGATATAGGGTGTTACAAATTTGAGCATACATATGCATCACATTAAAAGAAACATTTAAGAATAGTTTATTGAATCTCAAAACTTTGTTGAATATACTTAGAATGAAACATAAGTTTTAAATAAAATATCTGAAACTGAAAGACTCTCCAAAATTGTCTATTTATGAAGCCTCTACTATTAAGAAAGGATGTCGGGACAAAACCCACTAAACCTCAAAACTACTAACTGGAAAGTAACTGTGAAGTCCTCCGGAATACAAGGAGGCTCACCAAAGCTAATTGCAGTGTAGTGTGATCTTAACGAAGCATCTGTTGATAATCATGAATACCTATATATGTATCATAAAAGGATGCAAGTCGAATGACATCAGTTCATAAAATGTACGAATATGTAATATGGCTGACTAAATAAATAACTAAACTCAATGATTGAAAGAAACTCAACTAAATCAATACATGAACATGAAGTTAAAACCATTTAAGATTTACAATAACATATACAATGAAAGCAATATGAAAATAATATACTTCACTTGTGGAGAGTTTTTCTAACCGACAACCATTACCATGAGCCTGGCAATGATACAACGTTTCTTTTCACGTTGCCAAGGCCATCATATACTTTGTCGGGGTATAGGATGATGTCGTAACTATGGATCCATCTAATTGGCCTTCTCAGAGGTAGTGAAAAGTCACATAAAGAATCAATGTTATCCTATCCTACGTTGGCTACGTAGTTCTATGGGACTTCCAAATAATAAAAGACTCTAACCCAACTCGGTGCTCGATACTACTCTCAAAATAATTAATATAACTTCGTGCTCAATTCACCCATTACAAAGAATGAACTTCTTACATTAATTGAAATACTTTTCAAAACATGAGACGTGTTTACCTTCTTGAAAACATGCACTTGTGAACTTATTTTTCAAGTCCCATAATTAACATGGGTACATATACAAATTTATATATATGAATAAAATAACATTAGAAACTCTTAAGTCTTTATGAAATAGAATATTTAAACATTTTTCCAAAACTCATCTTTACTTCCTCAAAAATTCAGTATAAAACTCATGTGTTGGCTTTGAAAAACTTCTCAAAATTTATAACTCAAAATACGGTTCATGCTGAATCATAGACATGAAAACATCAACTCTAGGACCTCAATAAAAATATAGAAACTCAATACTTAGGAATAGAATTTCAAAAAAATTAGGAAATCAAGAACTCAAAATCAACTTATTTAAAGAATACCCAAATCTAGGGATAGAATCGTAGATTACTTTTTTACTTATTTGAAAGTAGATGTAAGGCATGAGGACGAACTAATCCAACTCTATGATAGCCTTAAATACCTTGAAGAACAAGGTTCTTGAAGAATCTTGAAGGAGAACTTGATTAGAAACCTTGAAACTCTAGCTTGTAGGTAAAAAAATCAAGAAAACCTTTCTTGAGATTCTTGAATTAATTTTTTGAAATCTCTATTGGGAAGATTATGATTGAAAGAATGGAATTCTTGGAGAAAAACTTACCTTGAAGTAGAATCTTGAAAAGGATGGAAAGAATCTTGAATTGAGTCTTCTACTTTGATTTTTCCTTAGGATTTTGCCTTAGGGTTAGAGAGAAGAGAATGATGGATTAAAAGATGGAAATAGGATTATTTAAGGCTTTATAAGAGTTCAGAAATCCATTTTTAAGGTTTTCCTAGTGGTATAAAGAGAAGAAAATTAACTTATTTAGAATTTTTTTTACGGCTAAAACGGAACTGCACTACATCAATTACTAAATGGTCATAACTCTTTACACCAAATTGGATTGACGTGAAGTTGGTGGCGTTGGAAAGAGGATTCAAATACCTTCAATTTGTTAGGTTATGTGTAATGTAACTCATTATATTCTAAGAGATATGGTCATTTGAAGTTGACACAAGTAGAATCTTATATCAAACTTAATCGATAAGGAAACTTTCAACTCTACTTTGTGTTAGGTGTTTTTAGTGGCCTTTATTCATATCCAAATCATTCCCACATTAAAGAATTTACCTTTACACATATGGAAAATTTAAGAATCACCCGATATGACCTTACAAGTAAATGAAGAATGGTTCGAGTCTTAACTTAGACATTTTCAAGGTGTTACATTGGTGGGCAAGTATGAATTTAACTTAGACATTTTCAAGGTGTTACATTGGTGGGCAAGTATGAATAGAAACCTTTTAACTTTTTTCTAGGTTAGGGGAATCTCTACTTATAGAGATTCTTCCCAATCCAAAAAGAAGTAGAGAACCTAGTTTTTCTAGAAAATCAGAAAAACCCACATTATTCTTCTTTTTCCCATAAAAATAGGATTTTGAGTTCTAGTTAAATATGGCACAATAGGGACCACAGAATTAATTACTGAAACTTCCTATTATGGAAATAATTTCAAATAGTTAATTTGAATTTTATTTTTATCATATTAAATTACAAATCATTCCACTAGAAATTCGTAATTGCACTCCTCTATTTATATTTCGAAATTTCCATTAAACACTTATGTAATTCCCCATGTTAAGATTACAGATACTAATCAATAAATTAAATTAGTGACCAATTTAATTCAATGATTAATTTCCATTAGAGCACTTCTTAACTTATTTCATGTCTCGGATTCAAAAATCTGCTTGTAAGGTTTGACATGATGAAAACTTATAAGCTTCTCAAAAAGGCATATCATCAATCTTTATTTCAAGACGTGGATTCCATCAACTGACTTATTATTTCAAAAAATACATATTCAATCTACCAGGCATATTGACCCATCTCAGAATCTCACCTTTTAATAAATCAAAACGATAACTAACATATACAGATTATAGTTATATCAAGATTAAGAATATAAGTACATTTAAAAGTTTAGAGAATATGCTTTTTTCAGTAAGTTTAAAACAACTATCTCTGCTCGGTCCCCTTAAATACATATAAAATGCACTAACATAAGAAGTTGGAACCATACTGTTTCCATAATCCGGATAAATTATACATAATCTTGTGCTACAATCATACTGATGGCATGTCAAATTTCCATCCTAGATTGTGAACAAAAAACTTTATACTTATAAGAACCGATGATTTAATCCTCTGTGTATAAGCTAAAACTTTATACACTAAATCATCTAATATATAAGTAAGCATGCATCATAAACGAATATATGATCTATTAAAACTGAATAAATAATTATTTTATAATATCCCAACAAATGTTTGTTTCTATAGTAACCAATTTTGCAATCATCTTAAATGTCAACTTCATTGCTTATCACCGCCTTTTTAAGTTTTAGGTGAAATATAATGTATTCCCATTCATTGTGAGTATGTGAACTCGTAACATCCAGTTCTTACAATGCTCTGGAAGCATATTGTATTCTATATTGGCATTATTGTTGCGTTTTCATCTTCAATTTTCCATTTTGAGAACATTACATAGGTTTGTAATTAAATCTTCTTGCACCATTAAGTTTACTTTTACTATTGATTGTCATATCCAAATGAAGAGTTTGGGGAATGAACTCTAGGTCATGACCGGTGTAGTTTTTTCTTTCAATTCTAAATCTTAAATCATAAATTAACATTCTCGTTCGGTATGACATGCCATCTTTGACATTATGGGTGTGTTTGGTATGAAGGAAAATGTTTTCCTAGAAAACAAATAAATTTTTTACTTATTTTCTCATGTTTGGTTGGTCAGTAGAAAATATTTTTAGTGTTTGATTTAGTGTTTGATTAATGAATGAAAACTATTTTTGATAAAATATCTTTTATTTTTACTAGAGAGTAGAAAATAATTTTTGAAATTGAAAAATACTTTTTAAAAATAAACTTTTTTATTTGGAGGGGGGGAATAAACTTAATCTTTTTTGGAGGGGAGGGGGGGGGGGGGGAGGCTGCGGGTAGGGATGGAGTGAACAAATAAAAATTAGAAATTGGAAATAATTTTTAAAAAGAAACTTAAATTTTTTTTGGTGGGGTGGGGGGTGCGGGGTTGATTGGGGGGGTCGTGGGTAGGGGTGGGTGGGGTGAAAAAATTAAAATTGAAAATTGGAAATATTTTTGAAAACAAACTCTAAATTATTTTTTTAGGGTGGGGGGAGAGGGCAGGTTGGGGGGATAGTGGTGAGGGTGGGGTGAAAAAAATTGAAGTTGAAAATATTTTTTAAAAACAAACTTAAAATTCTTTTCTTTTTTTTTTTGGAAGGGGTTGGTGGTTGGTAGGGGGATGTGGGAGGCAGTTGAGGGTAGGGTGAAAAATAAAAATTGGAAATTGGAAATATTTTTTAACACAAACTGTAATATTTTAGGGGGGGCGGTGTAGGAAGCGAGTGTTGGGTGAAAAACTAAAAATTGAATTTCAAAATATTTTTTAAAAACAAACTTAAAATATTTTTTTTAGGGGGATGGGGGACTGGTAGGGGGATCATTTTGAGGGTGGCGGGGGGCTGGTAGGGGGATGATTGGAGGTGGTGGGGGGCTGGTAGGGGGATGATGGGAGGGGGGCTTGAGGGTAGGGTGAAAAAATAAAAATTTGAAATTGGAAATATTTTTTAAAACAAACTACTCTCTTCATTTCAAAAAGAATGACCTTATTTCCGAATTAGTCTTTTTCAAAAAGAATAATTTTTTTTCTTTTTTGGTAACATTTTCATTTCAACTTTCCACGTGGCATGTTTAAGGCCACAAGATTAGAGGACAATTTTGTACATTTGATATAACTTTAATTTAGGACCACAGGATTCAAAAGTCTTCTTTATTTTTTTAAACTCTGTGTCAAGTCAAACTAGACCATTCTTTGTGAAACGGAGGGAGTATAATATTTTTTTTGGGGGGGGGGGGGGGGGGGGGGTAGGGGGTGAGGCTGGGGTGGGAAAATAAAAAATTTAATTTGAAAATTTTTTTAAAAAACAAACTTAGAATTCTTTTTTGTTGGAGGGGGTTGGATGATGGGGGGGTGGGGGGCAGGGGGTGAAGGTGGGGTGAAAAAATAAAAAATTGAACTTGAAAATATTTTTTAAAAACAAACTTAAAATTATTTTTTTGGAGGGGGTGGGGGGCTTGTAGGGGGCTGATGGGGTGGGGGGCTGAGTTTAGGGGTTGGGTGGGGTGAGGTGAAAAAATTAATATTTGAAATTAAAAAAAAAATAAAACAAACTATAATTTTTTTTGGGGGGGTGGGGGTAGGGAGTTGTCGGGGGTGGGGTCGGGGGGTGAGGGTGGGGTGAAAAAATAAAGAATTGAAGTTGAAAATATTTCTTAAAAAATAAGCTTTAAATTTAGTTTTTCAACAAAAAAAATTGATTTTTTCAAAAAAAAAATTGTAATTTGAAGTTGCAGGAGAGTTTTGGAAAATATTTTCCTTAATTTTTGAAGGGAAGTCATTTTCCTTAAATTTGAGGAAAATGAGTTTATTTGGAAAACATTTCCAAAACTTTTAAGCCAACCAAATATGAGAAAATTTAAAAAAAATTTCCGGAAAATGTTTTCCTTCATATCAAACACACCCTATATTCACAAAAATGTTCAACCAAATCAAATCCATATTGTTTTGAAATTTCAAGTTCAAGGGCCATAAGAAAATTACTCCCCTCTGTCCAATAATAATTGTCCACTATTGGCTTTATACACCTTTTAAGAAACTATAAATAGAACGATAATTTTACTACATTATCCTTTGAATATAATAAATACAATGTCTTGAAAAATGTAATAGGGAAATGACTATAATTAATGATAAGGGTAAATTAGGAAGTAAGTGTAAAATTATCCATGAATTTCATAAAACGGACAAGTATTGTTGGACATCTATTTTTAGTATAATGGACATTGGACGGAGGAAGTATCAGTTATAACATGATATTATAACTTTTGTAGAGTATTCACCCTCAAACCTCCATTCAATACACTCTACACCAAAACACCATCAATGACATTGATTTGTTTCATGGAAATTGGTTCCACATTTGCAATCTTGTTTTGAATAGGGTTATTGATTGATTTTGATGATACCAAAGTTGCATAATTAATCTCACAGGTTAAAAGAGTTGAGGGAGGGAAGTGGAAAATAGAATCAACGTCTCATGCCTAAAGAAAAAAATGACTTATGATTAGACAAACTTAATTTTTTTTTTTTTTTGTAACTAACATTTTATTAATTACCTGAAGCAAAACATTACAATTCAAGCAGCTAACACAACATGTTTTGTTCTCAACTTAGTCTCATCAAAAAGAAAACTAAAACTCTAACACAACAGCCTATTGCTTGGAATTTAAATTCATTAATAACATTTGTAATACTAGCTGAAGCTCTACCAATAGTCACATAGGCTATCTCTTTGGCTACACTTTCCTCCGTTTTGCTCTTTACCACAAAAATTTTGTTATTCCTCTCATTCCACACCCATAGATTCCTTCGGCCAAAATAATCTTAAATATTTGGGCAGTTGTAGTCTTCCCCTTCCATGTTGAAGGCACCACTGTATAAATTATCCCCATATCAATGGAATTGTAATATGGAGATGGATTTATGTAAACAGCATTTCCGATAACTTTCTAGTGAATTGGCATTGGATAATCAGATGCTCAATAATTTCTTATGCATTCTTGCATAAGACACAAGTCTTATTTACCTCCACATCCCATTTTGCTAGCCTATGATGAGTCCACAATTTGAACTCTTTTAGAGATTTATTTTGATAAATTTAGTGTCCTCGAATGCATATTTTGTCTCAATATCTGATAAAAATTCTTAAGTTTCAGGTATTTGGATTTAGAGAAAAATCATGGACAATTGGGCAAAAAGGAACAAGGAAGCTAAAAGAACGAAGAAAAGACGGCTTGAGTATCGCCTAAACCATTAGGCGAGTCGCTGAATGGTCATGGTCTCGCCTAATATTCCAGTGTGTCAAGCTCTGAAGGAGAAAATCAAGTCGGCGAGATAAAGGAGCAGTCGGTGAGTTGCCGAACAGTTCCGCGATGCAGTGCTATATCGCCCAAAGTTACAGAACTTGAATTTGCTGAAGGCCAATGCATAATGGCGATGAACCAAACCAAAGGGCGGATCATCGAGTGGATCGGCGATCCCGACTAACTGCGCCGAGTGATCCTTCGCAGCACACTTTTTGACAACTATAAATACTTGTTTGAGTTGTTAGTCTATAACCAGTTTTTACATTCAGAAACCGTTATTTGAGAGATATTCAGTTTTAGAACTTGGTTTTTGGAGACAATTTTCCTTAGCCTTGGAGATTTCGAAGATTCCCAATTTGAAGAAATTGGAAGTGGTATTGAAAATTCTTCATCTTAGACACTTGTAAATACCATATCAATCGTACCCAATTAATGGAAAAACTTTTCGATATCGATTTCCATCTTTTTGCTATGTCTAGCTAAAACCCCAATTCTTAGGGTGTGATTATGTGAATATGGGTTAAATTTACTGCTGGTCTTGCTAATTGATTGCTCATTTGTTGTTTAAAGGTGATTTCATTTAGTAGTTGTGTTTGAATTTAATGGTATTCTAGTTGTAAATACAATTTTAATTTTGTGTCTTTGGCTTGCTCGAGAGAGAGGTTTTAAAACCAAAACTACTAAATCGATAGTCTGTGGTTATTGGGTTGTCGTGGGTTCAGTTCGAAAGAGTGAATCCTAAATCCTCTCCCACACGTTCAGCTCGAGAAAGTGAATAGACTAAGGCGGAGGCTGTGCTTCATTGCCTCTTATTGGTGTTTGAGAGAAACCAATTTGATTCGGGGTAAATTGTTCAACAGAAAGTTTACTACCACTATACTCTAGCTTAGTTACCAATTTACAGCGATTACTATCACTAGTTAATACCCGGTTGTTTACAATAGCCCATATTCCTATCACATCTTAAGAATCTCTTCTCCATATTCGTATTTTCATTTTAGTTGTTTTTAGTTGCTAATTGACTACAAACCCCCCTTTGATAATTAACACTTGTGTCACTCATCAATTTATCATGTTTTTATTTGTAATTTTTTATAGCTATGATTGAATTGAACACAGTTTTGCTTTTCTATTGATTATCAATTAGGAAGCGCTCCCTTGGGACTCAACCCCAACTCACTAGTTAGGTTATATTACTATTCACGATCGTTAGAACTTGAACTTGAAGTAGTGTCCTAATACGTGAAATCAAAATGGCGCCACTGCCGGGGAGTGGTATTACTTGAGAATTTCTAATCAAGTTGACTTTCGTTCTTGTTAGTTATAGTTCTACTGACTTAAAATTTTTGTTTTGTTTCACTTGTTTGTGTATTACAACAGGAAGGATGAGTATGAATGGTGACTATGGGTGGTACCAAATGGACCACCGTCTTTTGAAATTGTTGAATCTTAGGAACAACCTCCTAACATTTAAGCAAGTAGGGGGTGAGACTATCCATGAGATGTGGCTGAGATTTAAGGCAGTACTACAGTCGTGTCCAACTCATGGAACGCCCGATAAAGTGCTACTAGAATGCTTCTATAGGGGTCTTGGTCCCAAAAATTGAAGTATTGTTAACCAACTCTTTGCAGGTGGTTTGATACAAAAACCATACGAAGCAGTAGCCTGACTCCTTAATGGCATGATTAAGACCAACAAGGAACTAGAAAAAAGCCAAGAATGGGATGCATTGTTGACTCAACTGGATGTCTTGTCCAAGAAAGACATGTAATTGGAAGCATGATCCAAGAAAAAGGACAAGCACTTTCCCCCTCGCGTGCATCAAAAGGTGAAGAAGAAAAGGTGGACAAAATGAAGAGGTCCTCTCACCCATTCTACACAAGATCGAAGAACCAGATAGGGTGTTAAATGAGATAAAAGAGAATATCAAAATGTTGAATCAGACGACAACCTCTCATTCCATGATTATTTAGCTATAGGACACCCAGATAAACCAAATGTTGTTGTGTCTCTACTCACAGCATAAAAAGGGGTTGCCTAGTGACACCATGGCTGACCTCGAAAATGAAGTTTAGTTGTTGACTTGTGTCGTGCCGCGACGTTAACTAAGGCGCTTCTTGGGAGGCAACCCAAGACCCTTTATGGTTTATTTTTGCTTAAGAAAATAATGGTGTGTTGATTGTGCAAGTTAAAGTGTGGAAACTATTTGAAAAGTACAGGTTGGCTAGCTAAAGGTCCAGTCGGTGCATCACGGAAGAGGTCGGGGTACACTGTCATTGGACTCAAGATAAATTTAAATAGGAGTCTATAAAACTCGACGAGCCTAGGAAATGATTGGCGAATCACCGACTAGGTCAGTGATCTCGATCTAGTCCACCGTTTGGACCCCCAACATAACTGGAAGTCCTGTAAAACTCGGTGAGGTAAGTGACTACTCGGCGTGTTGCTGACTGGTTCAGTCACGACTCATGTCGCCGAATAGGTGAGAAATGGATGGTTTATTAAAAGGCCAAAGGTTTAAATTTCAAACTCTTTCACTTTCCCTCACTTTTCATCTTCCCAAACTCGCACCTATTTAGTGTTTTCAATATTTTCGCATTTTTAAGAAGTATTTTACTCATCGGAGTGGATTACGTTGCCGCCTAGTTTTTCAGTGCTTATTATTAGGCATTTAAGTTTGGTTTTATGAACCCTACCTTTATTTTAGCAATTTGTACTCTTATACAAGCAATATTATGTTATTGATGTATGTTGGGCCTCCCTGATACGATTAGAATGTTTGAATGCCTGTTTGTAATTCGATAATCCTGTGTGTAATGTTTTGAATGTTGAATTCCCATTTTTTTGTGCTCTAAAATGAAGTAATTTTTTTGGGGTTGTGCTTGCATATTGTTTAGTTTGGTGAATGAAGTCTAAGTAGCCCATATGTGCACCAAATGACGTAATTTATCTAATGATAGAGCGGGTGACTTTGTTCTTAACGGCAAAGGTCGTCAATTGGCCAAATTTGGCAAAACTGGAAAAGTCTGAGTATCCCAGAGCAATGGGTGTTATGGATTTTGTTTGAATTTGATTTGTTCTTGTTTTGATTTTGTTTTTGGGGGTTGCGGGGTTGAATTTGAGAAGTTGGATTGAAATAGACACGTTGGGTCGTTTGGCGAGTTGAGTCAAGCTCGCCAAGCCACTCGGCGGTTCACCTAATGTCCCCATATCACCTTTAATTTCATGCTTTATGTATTGTTGGGTTCTGTAACTTTCGGCGAGAAGCCTGAGGTCACCGAAGGCACTTAGCGACTCGCTGAGAGCCTTCTTGATCGCCCTTTGTCTGCACCCTTGAACCCTTTTTGCACTGTAACTATCTGCGAGCTAATTCTTGCTTGCCGAAAACTTTTGGCGATTCACCGAAAGCTTTTGGTGATTCACCGAAAGGCCCTTCCCTTTGCCGACTTGCCAAGAATTTTAAGCCAATCCTTTCGGTGAGCCCGACCTAACTCGCCAAACCAATTCGTGAGTCTATCTGCAACTGTGTTTCTGTGATTTTAATAGAAATATTTCTAATTTTTTTTGATGTTTTGCAGACATGGATAAATCTAAATTTAAAGGAAGAAACATGCCACCCCGAGGGAAAGCAAAAGGAATTACATTCAATGAGGATGCAGCTGCATCCAGAGGAAAGGCCACAAAACTCACCACAACTGGTAGGAAAGGCAAGGGTACAGGGAAAGCACCTGTAGGACCGAAGGCAAGCTTTGACAGTGACGGCATCTATGACACTGACCTTACCACCTCTCAGAGTAAGGGTGAGCATCAGGAACCTCAAACTATAGCGTCTGATGATGATGAGCTGCTAGTAGCACGGAGGGCAGAGCTACGTTCAAAAAGAATGAATGATCCGTCTAGGTCCAAACTCCTCCGGCTACCACTCCTCCTCCAGTCCCAGAACAAGCAGTTGTGCTTGCACCCCCAGTACATGGCCCTCCTCCAAAGTCGATAAATAGATTAAAGACTGAGGGGCTGAGGATAATTATTGAGGAAAAGCATCTGTCCACAAATGGAGTGATTGATATGTATCCAGAGATTATGAGTTTTCTCAAGTATCATGATTTCCAGATCTTCACCAAGCCCCATGACCCATATATTCCAAATTTGGTCTAGGAATTCTATGCTTCTTATGGGTCCTTGATACCACAGAGGAAGAAACAAGCAACAGCATTCAAATCGATTGACTATGTAGTCGTCCGGGGAAAGAAGGTCAAGTGTAACCATGCCGTTATTAATGCCATCCTAGATCACCCTGATGACATTGATGATGACTGACAGCACAAGATTAGAACTAAAATGCTAGACAACATGAAGAAGTGGTTAGCTCAGTTGAGCTTAGACGACACTCCTCAATGGCTTGAGGTCAGTGTTGTTATTGAAAAGAAGGACCTCAACATGGAAGCTCGGTATTGGTTTGGTTTCATCAGTAGTACGATTATGCCATCCCAAAATAAGTATATTCTCTAACATGCCAAAGCAACCTGTCTAGGTTGCCTTATTGATAAAACTCAACTAAATTTAGGGAATAGAATTGCTTCAGAGACTCTCATGAGTGCAAAGCAACACCAGACCTCACTTCTCTTTTCGGTATTGATTACCGAGTTGTGCAGATGGGCTTGGGTACCTAGAGATGAAAATAAGGATATGGAAGTGATTCCCACATCCTCCACTGATATCCATACGATCAAAGTTGAATACCTTAAGGATCAGGCATAGAAGGGGCAGAAAGCAGCCCTGGTGGTCCCTTCCCCAGTTGTGGACACAGACTCCATACCTGCAAAGGCATCTTTTCCTACTCCGGCCCATAGGCCTTCAGGTACCTCTACTGCTACTTTCTATGATGTTCCTAGTTCTTCTGCTACTACACTGCCTCCTAGACCTGTTGTTGCTGTCCCTCGGACTTCAATCACCAGGCTTCATTACTTTGGATAGCATTCTGCTGTTCGTCGAGCTGCTAGACTAGAAACCTCCATTCCACTCATGATTTACACTGCCCTGGCTGATGCTATGACACCATTGAGCGCTACCATTGATGCCCTAGGATAGTAGTATGTGAGCATGACCAAGGGGCCACATAGGAGGTGACGGCGTTAAAGGTCGATATTGCTACTTTGAAGTGTGATGTGGATGAGTTGAAGTCCACCGATATGACCACGATCTTCGAGAGAATGGAGATCCATATGTACCAGTTAGGCCTCCGGCTACCACCAGAGATGAGATTAGAGTTGAGGAGATAGTTGATCTCTAGTCTGAGGCGAAAAAGAATGAGAAAATGCTAAAGGTGGCTGAGGTGGCCGAGGAGGCTTCATATGAGGGTCTCAATGAGACTGAGGAAGCCATAGTCGATGTTGTTGTGCATGCCTCTTTGGCAGATACACCTTTAGTTAGTACTAGTGCTACTAATGTTTCTTTTGAGATGACTCCAGGCACTGATGCCCAAGTCCAGACTGATGCACCAGGCACTGATGCCAGACAAATGGAGCGACTGTATATACAAGATCCCCTCTTTACCTCCCTCTCTGTCTTACTTTTATTTTGACTCGTGGATAATTGGTTTTGTTTGCATTTGAGGACAAATATTTTTATTTGTGGTGGGGTGAGGCCCACCTTTTGTGTGACATTCATAATTCTTGTTTTGTTTATATATTTTGGCCTTGAGCTAAAAATTGTTTTTTTACACTGCATGTGTGAATGATTGAGCTTGTGGCTCCTTGTTTTAATTGTAAATGATTTGTGACCCTTCTGAAAAATTTTGCCACCTCTTGTCTGTGTTGAATGTGGTTGTTCTTTTGAAAATTTGAGTATTGGTCTTGATCAATACCGATGACTTGAGTAGTGCTTATAACCGAACAAACATGAATATGCGGCTATGACGAGGCCAATTGAAGTTGCATAGACAATATGTGAACACTTTGCATCTCGTTGTGACCAGCCAAGTATCAAATTAAGTCTCGTGTGCTGAACCTTGCACACTAGCGAAAGTGTGGAGTCTTGTTTGACATTGGTGTCAATGCCTTGTGTGATGAGCTTACCGTGAACAATGTGTTATGACACCCAGAATTTGCCCCGTTGGTCCAGTTGACTGAGGATGCGATTTCTTGAGATTATCTTAGGCAACTTTAAAGAGTGTGAACCAATTTGACATTATATCTCTTTTGTGGCCTACCTTGTGAGTGTGTGAACCTCTTTTAAGCACCCTTTGAGCCTTTACCTTTTCTTGGAGGAAATTTGATAGCATTGTGACCTTTTATTGATCCATTACCCATAATCCTCATGATTTGTGGTTTGTTTGAATAGCCAACTAAGTTGGGGGTGTGGTAAAAAGATAAGTAAATCAATAAAATGCAAAGAAGTCCCTTTTGCCCATGTTTTGAGAAAAATGGAACCCCTCCATATAAAAAAAAAAAAAAAAAGAAAAGAATGAAAAAGAAAAAGAAAGAAAAAGTTATGGAATAAAGTTGTGAAAATACAAATAAATGGGGTTTCCAATGATCCATGGAAGATGAATAAGAGGTGACTTTTGAGCTTAGATGAAAATGATTGAGGAAAAGGAAGGAGGTGTTGTTCACATCACATTTCATGGGGATTTCAGCCTATAAGCCTTAATGACCGTACCTTTGTTTTCAACCCTATAACAAGCCTTGAAAAGACCTTTTTGATCTTGAATGAGCTAAAAAAAAAAGTCAATTGGAAAATAAGGGCAAACCTATGGGTGAAAATCATACATTGTATTTATCTTTGTTAGTGTGAATGTTGATCTTGATTCCGGAACTTTAAATAATTGAACCATTGTGCGTGAATATGGAATCATTCTTTTTGTGAGGGCATTTGAATACCTTTGTTAAGCTTGAACTTGCATTTGAAACAAGTAATGTGAGCTTGAGATTCTTTGGTAATGGTGAAACACGGCCTGAATCTTTGAGTGTACAATTGATCATTACATGAGTAAGTTGAGTCTTTTTGTGTGCATTCATGATTGAGTCTTGTGTAGCACTATTTGAGACATCCTTTTTGAACTGTTGAACTTGAGTGTTACTTGAGGACAAGCAAAAGTTTAAGTTGGGGTGTTGATGAGTCCACAATTTGGACTCTTTTAGGGCTTTATTTTGATAAATTTAGTGTCCTCGAATGCATATTTTATCTCAACAACTGATGAAAATCCTTGAGTTTCAGGTATTTGGATTTAGAGACAAAGCATGGAAAATATTGGGAAAAAAGGAAATAGGTAGCTGAAAGAACAAAGAAAAAACGGTCTGAGGATAGCTTAAACCATTAGGCGATTCACCGAATGGCCATGGTCTTGCCTAATGTTCCAGTGTGCCAAGCTCTAAAGGAGAAAATCGAGTCGGCGAGATGAAGGAGTAGTCGGCGAGTCGCGGACCGTAATGCAGTGCTATATTGCCCAAAGTTACAGAACTTGAATTTGCTGAAGGCCAATGCAGAAAGGCAATGAACTAGACCAAAGGATGGATCACCAAGTGGATCGACGATCCCGACTAACTGCGTTGAGTGATCCTTCGCAGCACACTTTTTGACAACTATAAATACATGTTTGAATTGTTAGTCTATAATCAATTTTTACATTCAAAAACCATTTTTTGAGAGTTATAAAGTTTTAGAACTTGGTTTATGGAGACATTTTCCTTAGCCTTGGAGATTTTGAAGATTCCCTTTTTTAAGAAATTAGAAGTGGGTATTGAAGATTCTACGTCTTAGACATTTCTAAAGACCATATCAATCAAACCCAATTACCTCCACTTTAGTTGTGTTTAGTTGCTCATTGACAACAAACCCCCCTTTGATAATTGACACTTGTGTCACCCTTCAATTTATCATGTTTTTACTTGTAAATATGTATAGTTATGATTGACTTGAACACATTTTTGCTTTTCTATTGATTCTCAATTACGAACCGCTCCCTTGGGACTCGAGCCCAACTCACTAGTTGGGTTATATTACTAGTCACAATCGTTGGCATTTGAACTAGAAGTAGTGTCTTGATACATGAAATCAACTTGTCAACCGTTTCTAACTTCTTGTTAAGCATGAGCCACATAGTGAAATAAGCTTTTGGCCTTGCTTCATCCTTGAACATGAGTTAAGCTGAGGCTTGTGAGAATTATGAGAAACATCTTTGGAGGGCCTTGATAGAATTCAGATCTCCCCTAGAGAATATTAACAAGTCATCTACAAAACATAAGTGATTGATGTCCAGTTTAGAGCATTTTGGGTGATACTTGAAGGTTGTCTCTTCCTTGAGTCCCTTGAGTAATCTGATGAGATACTACATAGCTATAGAAAAGAGTAAAGAAGACATTAGATCTCCTTGTCTGATCTCTTTAGCTACTGCAAAAGTTTGTGCAGTCTGCCCATTCACTACTATAGAATAGTTAACTGTTCTCACATAAATCATTACCCACTGTGTAAACATAGCAGAAAATCCTAGTCCATTCATAACTTGCTCTAAGTAGGTCCATTTCACTGAATTATAAGTTTTTTGGAGGTCAATCTTTAGCATGCTTTTGGGAGAAATATTCTCCCTAGTATAGGCTTTAACCAATTCATGACCTAGATATCTTCCTCCCTGGTATGAAAACAATCTGGCTATCACAAATGACAGTATGAATAACATCATGCAATCTTTTTGTTAATATTTTGGATATGATTTTATATAATACAGTACAATAAGAAATTGGTTTGTATTCTTTCACAGTTTTGGGGATTTGTACTTTTGGGATAAGAGTAACTAATGTGCAGTTGACAGGTTTATAGAGTTTTCCAGTTTTGAAAAAACTCTGAACAACATCAATTGCGTCTTTTTTATGGTCTTCCAAGTATACTTAAAGAAATAGGCATTATACCCATCTATACCTGGAGCTTTTTCATTCACAATAGATTGCAACCCTACATAAATCTCCTTTTCAGTCATATCAACACATAACTTAATCCTTTGATGTTTTGTTAACATGGGCCCTCTTTTCATTATCTAGACATCTATAGCTGGTAGTGTAGCTTCTGAAGTTCCCTTGAGACCTTTATAAAACTAAACAATTCATTTTGGATCTCTTGTGGCTCATACAACATCTGCTATTTGGGGATGTAATACCTCTGATCTGTTTTTTTATTTATTGTTTGCATCTCCCAATTGGATCCATTTTTTCCTTGATTTTTGTCTTAGTGCACTTTCTTCTATCATAGACCATTTCTCGAGCTTCATCAATATCTCTTTTTCTTGATCAATTAAAACATCAGTTGCTTGGCGATATAATTGTTCTTGGATTCTGCTGAGCTCCACTCTAGCCTTCTCAGACTGTTGGCTAATATATTTGAACTCTTTTCTATTAAGTTGCCTCAATATAGGTTGGAGAGCTATTAATTTGCACCAAACTTTCTTCATGTTATCCTTGTCATATTCCTGCTTCCATATACTCTCCACTAGGCCCATGAAAGAGTCATGTTCAGTCCACACATTGAAGAACTTGAAATTCACCTTTACACAGTGTTGAGTTGTTTGTAATATGAGTTGCATTAGGCAATGATCTGATATGTCTGGGTTCCATACTCAGTAACAACATGTCCCCATTTATCCATCCATTCATTATTTCCAAATACTCTATCAATCCTGCTTGATATTATATCAGTGCCATGTTGTTTGTTAGTCTAAGAATAGTAGTTCCCCTACAGCAGTAATTCAGTGACACCAATATCTTTCACACATTCTGTAAAATCCCTCACTTCATTGATAGTCATAGGTGCTCCATCTAGTCTATCTTAAGGGGAGAGTAGAGCATTAAAATCCCCTGCAATGAGCCCTTGTTGAGAGATGCCTTGTGCCAATGAGTTCAGTTCTAGCCATAGACTTTTTCTCTGCTTTATAGTATTGTATACATAGACCACAGTGAGCATAATTTGTTGGCCTTTGTTTCTTTCCTGCATTTGGAAGTGCAGTAGCTGAGCAGTACTACTGAATAGAATGGTCTCATACCAGCTCTCATCCCATATCACCCATATCCTACCATTTGAGGTTTTATTATAATTGTGCACTATCCCCCAGCTTGGTGTTATCCCCTTAATTGTTGCTTTCATATTAGGCTCCTTTACCCTTGTTTCAGTAAGACCTGGAATATTTATTTTATTATTATGCAGATAGGGTTTAAGTTCCTTCTGCTTATACCTTTTGTTCATACCCCTCAAATTTCAAATTATCCACTTGATCAACATGTTTTAGGGGCTCCACCTCTATCAATAGGTAGTGAAGCAAGTTTGCTATGCATGAAGCTCTCAAAACCATTCCTAGTAGGTATGCTGCCAGTATAGGGAAATCAGTACAATTCAAAATCTAGATGTTTACCTCCAATATTTGGTCGCAGATTAATCTGACTCATCTCCCCTGGTTTTTGTTTGCCTTGTTCTTGCTCTGTCTCATTTTTACCCTTCTCCGTAGTGATATAGGAACTTCTCCCTTGCTATTTGTTCTGGTTCCTTATTCTGCTCACACTAGCTCTTGTGGTTAAATTTGCCCTTTATATTGCCATGTTTGAGTTACTTTTTTTCATGGTCTTCTCTTCTTTGGTAGATCTTCCTTTGTTGGTACAGTTGGTTGGCATTGGTGGCCAATTTTCTGACATTTATCACAATATTGAGGTCTCTATTCCAGTATTACTTCTTGCATAAATGTTCCTCTATTTGTGTCACGACTCAATTCTTCGAGCCATGATGGCACCTACTATAACCCACCAGTAGGCAAGCTAACCTGTATCTCGGAACAACTAGTAACGGGATTGAGGGTAGAAAACTAGAACCAACAACACAATAATAATAGCAATAGAAATCACAAATGGAAGGGCAGAAGCAAGACAAAATTGTGTACATATAAAAGATCCCTCCCAGAACCTTGAAGTCACAAGTACAGAGCTACTAACAAAATGAGTACAAGTCCCAAAAGTGGACCACAGAAACAAGACTGACTCAAAAAGCAAAGACAAGTCAATATAACAATACAGAAGGAGACGGGGCAAATCTAGGATGTTATGTGCTTACCCTTACCTCCTAATATGATTGTAGCTAGCTCAAAAACAACGTTGATAGCTAGTGCCTGGACCTACATCTCGAAAATTGATACAGAGTGTAGTATGAGTACCAAAACAACAGGTACCCAGTAGGCATCATAGGTCGACTGAGCAAGAAAAGAAAAAGTACTATTAAATGCGAGAATCTAACATACTAACAGATATAAGAAAGAGGGAACATCTAATAGGTATGCACACGAGCGTACTCACACACAAAGAGAAGGAAAGTAGCTAACTAAATCTGACTAGGCTCCCATAAATTCGGAGAGTACGCCTGTGCACAATATGAAAGTAAAACCCGAACGGACTCCAATAAGCCCGACAGGTGCAAAGAAGGGAGAGTTGAAATGAAGTAACAAGATCCGATGAAGTTTCCAATATTACCACAAATTTCTAGACTTGAACTGAACTAACCATGTGCCCGAAGCTTACCCAGAGCTAATAGGGAAATAAGGACTTGAATCGAATGAAGATCAAGGATCAAGGACTTGAACCGAGATTTGGAGTAATCAATGACTTGAACAAAGGCTAAGGATAATCATGGACTTAAACTACATAAAATATGACCAAGCACTTAAACCAAGGTTAAGGATAATCGTGGACTTGAACCACATAGAATATGACCAAGGACTTGTAACTGAGGTTAAGGATAATCGTGGACTTAAACCACATAAAATATGGCCAAGGACTTGAACCGAGGTTAAGGATAATTGTGGACTTGAACCACATAAATTATGACCAAGGACTTAAACCGAGGTTAAGGATAATTGTGGACTTGAACCACATAAAATATGAACAATGACTTGAACCGAGGTTAAAGATAATCGTGTACTTGAACCACATAAAATATGACCAAGGACTTGAATCGAGGTTAAGGACAATCGTGGACTTGAACAACATAAAATATGACCAAGGCAATGACTCGAACCCCGCCTGATGGAGTGAACTAGGGACATGAACCACGAGTAGAGGTGAGTCAGTTAGAAATAGGATCATTTGTCAACCAAGCATTACAGGGAGTACCCCCAAATCGAATTTCATCAATAAATCACACCAGCCTGAACCGTAGTCAACCAGAATCATCAAGTAGCTTCCAAACCAAGATTTAAAATACATCGGAACCGACAGGACAAGGAATTATGGATATAAGGTTCCAAGAGTGATTTTACTACCTATCTAAGTCCCAGACTATCAGACTCAAGTCTGCTATATCAGTCTACAGGGAGGTAAGCCGTCCAAAGCGACGTCAGAGAGGTTTCAAGGCCTAACGGCTCTAAAATATGCAAATCTATGGCAATCACTAATCTAAGCCTAGACTAAGCACAAACATGCTTTCCAATATACACACAAGCCATAAAAAGGGCGCACCATAAGGTATCGATGATCAATAATTACATTAGACATGCTTCAGTAACCCGGAGTACCCGAAATTGGAGCCTAAGTCATGGTTTCTAGGAATCTAGCATGATCAACCACCAATTACCCCCAAAATTACATAAATCAACATACAAATGCTAAATCACGCTCAATCTAAGGAGAGGGAAGTCGTAGCTTACCTGTAGGCCGATCGCACGTGCTCCAAATCACATAAACAAAGCATTTCCCTTCCGTAGGGCCTCAAAATGTTTCCACGCTATCGAAAATAGAATCACAAAGATAATACGAGCGTTTTGACACCAGAATCATAATTTTCAGAGTTGGACCCAAAATCGAGCCTAAAACAAAATTGTGCGATCCACGATGGGAACCCCGAATTTGACATCGCAAAAAGGGTATAAACACAACATGGAACTTGTACCCCAAAATGGGGAACAATTCGAGGATCAAAATGAAAGAAATTTGATCATGCAACGAAGATTCGATTTATGGGAAAATCAAGAAGAGTGTAGCCCCTTTAGGACATAAATTACCTCAAAACATCAATCTTCACACTTCTTCGAGCACTCCACAAGGAACCTACAATCCACACGAACACATACCACTTTAAATCACCTAAATCAGAGCTCTATAGCTCAAAAAATCAAAACCTCCATCAAAGAGAAGGGTCAAGAGGAGGGCAGCAGCTAAAACCAAGAAAAAGCCTCAAAAAAAGCCCCAACACATTTCGATCACACCAATGTGTTCCACGGAAAAACTAAACAATTTAGAGCTTTCAATCACTCAATTTGGAGCTCTATAGCTCAAGATATAGCAATTGAAAATGAGGCCTGAAAGCTGAAATGGGGCATTTAAAAGACGAATCTACTCGCTACAAAGCCCAAAATTTAGTCGTTAAAAGCCCAAAATCTGGTCATTAAAAGCCCAAAATATGGTTGGTAAAAGGGTTGCACTAGATTTCAGCTTTTTCCACTTTTTTAAAGTCTTTGATGGGGTGCTCGAAATTTGTTCGGAATCCCGTGCGTGCAAACAAACCATGCTACCCCGCTAAATTCGACGTTCCAGACTCAATGGCGCAGTCGAAATTCTCATACGAGACCATTTTGACTAAAAGTGGGTCACACACCAAATGTCATTTTTTGCCAAATTCCCAACAAGCCTCAGGAGTAGACCAGAAGCCTCGAAAAGCGAACGAAGGGTCATTCTAGACTAGACTCAGCATTCCAGAACTAACCGCATTGACGGAATTTTCATTCGAGCATATTTTCCAAGAATGTTGACCAAAGTGAACCTTAAGCCAAATTTTAAGGCTAAAACGCCAAATGGTCCCAAACTCGCACCAACGACCACGGGACTCATTTTGACCATGCTTATAGCCTAATTTTGCCATTTCGATGCTGATGGAACTATCAGAATCACATCCTGAGTTGTTAACTTGATATTTTGACTAAAGTCAACTTTCAAGGTTCAAAAGCTCCAAAATAGGGAAACGGTCCTAAAACTCAAACCAACTATCAGGCGACCAAAAAGTCAGTCCCAGCAAGTCATAAATGGCATGGGGTTGCTATAGGAACGCTCTAAATGCTGAGATGAATGCATTAATAGAAAAAAGACCTGGAGGGGTCATTACAACATCCACTACTAAAAGAATTTTCGTCCACGAAAGTAAAAGTCAAGAAGTACCTGAAGGCTCAAATAAGTCGGAGAACTACTCCCTCACCTCCAGCTCAGTCTCCCAAGTGGCCTCCTCGACTGGACGGTGCCTCCAATAGACTTTAACCACAGGAATGACTCTAGATCGCAACTGCCTCACATCTCTGTCTAAGATGGCAATTGGCTCCTCAATATAGGTCAAATGATCATCTAACTCAACCTCATCATACTGGAGCACATGGGACTCGTCTGGAACATATCAGCGTAGCATCGAAACATAGAATACCAGATGGATAACTGAGAATACTGGAAGCAAAGCTAACTCATAGGCAACTTCACAAACTGTCCTCAAAATCTCAAAAGGACAATATATCTAGGGTTAAGCTTGCCCCGCCTCCCAAATATCATCAGACCCTTCAATAGCGATACTTGAAGGAATACTCTATCACCAATGACAAATCTAAACATCCAATGCCTATGATCCGCATAACTCTGGTGTCTACTCTATGCTATCCTGAGCCTATCCTGAATGACCCTCACATGATCTAAGGCTTTCTGAAGCAAGTTTGTGTTGCGTGGCTTAGGCTCCGTAGACTCAAACCAACCAACCAGAGAGTGACAATGCCTACCATATAAGGCCTCGAACGAGGCCATCTAAATACTAGAGTGGTAGTTATTATTGTACGCAAAATCTATCAAGGGCAAAAACTGGTGCCACTCACCCCCAAAGTCCATGACACAAGGCCGCAACATATCCTCAAGGACCTGAATAGTGCGCTTCGACTGGCCATCAGTCTGTAGATGAAATATTGTGCTAAAGTCGAAATGGATGCCTAACTCCTCCTGAAAGACCCTCCAAAAGTTAGATGTAAACTGTGAACCCCAGTCTGAAATGATAAAAATGGGCACACCATGAAGATGAACTACCTCTAGAATGTATATATGAGCAAATCTCTCTGTATTGAACAAAGTATGAACAAGGAGAAAGTGTGCTGACTTGGTCAATCGATCCACGATGACCCAAATGTTGTCAACACCCCTGGAAGTCCAAGTCAAACCCACAACGAAGTCCATGGTGATACGCTCTCACTTCCACTCCGAAATGGGTAATCTCTCTGACTCACCACCAAGCCTCCAATGCTCGGCCTTAACTTGCTGGCAACACGGGTAACGGGACAAATAGTCTGAGATATATCTCCACCAGTAATGTTGCCTCAAGTCATGATAAATCTTAGTGGTGCTCGGATGGATAAAATATTGAGAATCATGGGCTTCACTAAGGATCAACTGAATCAAACCCCCAACTCTTGGAACATACAATCGGCCGACAAACCTCAACACCCCATTTGAATCTAAAGTATCTGGCCCAGCATCGCTTGCCAATACTCTATCTCTTAGTGCCACCAAAGACTCATCCTCAAACTATCGCCTACGAATCTGGTCTAACAAAGATTGTTGAACTCCACATGAGATAACACCCGTCTAGAATCTAAAAGATCAAGTCAGACTATCTGATTGGCTAAGGACTAGATTTGCAAAGCCAAAGGCTGCTCCAAAATAAAAAGGAAGGCTAGACTACCCATACTCATTGCCTTCCGGCTAAAGGCGTCCGCTACTACATTCTCCTTGCCTGGATGGCAGAAAATAGAGAGGTTATAGTCCTTCAAAAGCTCAATTCAACGGCGCTGCCTCAAATTAAGATCCCTATGGCTCATATTGTACTGAAGGCTCCAGTGGTTAGTATAGATCTCCCAACACCCTCTATATAGGTAGTGCCCCTAAATCTTAAGTGCAAAGACTATCGCCTCCAACTCTAAGTAATGAGTAGAGTAGTTGTGCTCATGCAGCTTAAGCTACCTCGATGCATAAGTAATAACCCAGCCCTACTGCATCAAAACACAACCCCAGCCAATGTTGGATGCATCACAATAAACCTTGAATGCCTAACCCTCAACTGGAAAAGTCAATATAGGAGAAGTGGTAAGCAACACTTTGAGCCTTAGAAAGCTCCTCTCACACTACTCCAACCACTCAAAGGGAACATCCTGGCGAGTCAACCGAGTCTAAGGTATCACTATAGTAGAAAAGACCTCAACAAAATGCCTATAGTATCGTCTCAATCCGACAAAGCTACAAATCTCAGTCATAGAGGTGGGCTTGGCCCAATCACACATAGTCCCAATCTTTGCCGGATCCACCATAATGCCATCCTTGGACACCACATACCCCAAGAATGCTACAGACTCAAGCCAAAACTTGCACTTTGAGAACTTGGCATAAAGTTGATGATCTCTCAAATTCTGGAGCACTATCCTTATATGTTAATCATCCTTGGAAGGCTAGACTACCCATACTCAGTGGCTTCCGGATGAAGGCATCCTCTACTACATTTGCCTTGCCCAGATGGTAGAGAATAAAGAGGTCATAGTCCTACGGGAGCTCAATCCAACGGCGCTGCCTCAAATTAAGATCCCTCTGCCTCATAATGTACTGAAGGCTTCGGTGGTCAGTGTAGATATCACAATGCACTCCATATAGGTAGTTCCCCCAAATCTTAAGCGTGAAAACTACCACCGCCAACTCTATGTCATGAGAGGGGTAGTTGCGCTTATACAACTTAAGCTACCTCGACACATAAGTAATAACCCGACCCTGCTATATCAAAACACAACCCCAACCAATGCTAGATGTGTCACAATAAACCGTGAATGCCTCGCCCTCAACTAGAAGAGTCAATATAGGAACGGTGGTAAGCAACTCCTTGAGCCTTTGAAAACTCTTCCCACACCACTCAAAGGGAATATCCTGGCAATTCAATAGAGTCTAAGGTGCCGCTATACTAGAAAACCCTTCAATAAAATGCATGTAGTATCATGTCAATTCGACGAAGCTATGAATCTCAGTCATAGAGATGGGACACGCTCAGTCACAAATAGCCTCAATCTTTGTCGGATCCACCATAATTCCATCCTTAGACACCACGTGCCCCAAGAATGCTACAGACTCAAGCCAAAAGTTGCACTTTTAGAACTTGGCATAATGTCGATAATCTCTTTAAGTCGGGAGCATTATCCTCAAATGCTACTCATGCTCACTCTGGCTCCGCGAGTATACCAATATATCATCGATGAACACTATAACAAAGAAGTCAAGGTACAGCCTGAATACATGAGTCATCAAGTCCATGAAGGCAGCAGGGGAATTAGTCAACCCAAAAGATATCACTAGTGTCACGACCCAGGAGTAACTCCTAGATGTGACACGGTGTACAAGACTCTGAAAAGCCTCATGCAAGCCTCTGAAAAGCCTCATGCAAGCCTCTTAACATATCATAACATAAGATAATAGGAAATGGTGCGGAAATTTAAAACTTTTCTTTACAATGAAATTCTTTTATAAAAACAAGCGGAAGTCTACACTTTGTCTCAAACCATTTATAACCATTTAAACTAAAACTTTGGGACGCATCTCATACAAAAGTGTAAAACATAAAAGAAGGACTTAAAGGACATGGTGGTCAAGCCCTATAATGCTATAAGGACTCACCATAGCCTCTCTTCTTTATCTATTATGAACCTAGCCACTAGGATGGAAGTCGATATCGTCAAACCCTACACTTTGGGAAATGTAGGAAAATATGGGTTAGTACAAAAATTCACTAAGTATGATAGCCATGCAAAAAAGGACCTTGAAAACATGCTAAAAAGGACATTTTAGTTGAAAAGCATGCACATTACTAAGTTTGAGAATCATCATTCACATTAATATAAAAGCAGAAGTCACAAGTATATTCAACATATAGATCATCATAGCACAATAGAACCATCTCATAAGTAACCCTAAGTTATACTTGTGCAATACATAGATAAGATCCCATAATCCCATCTATACTAAGTACCACTTTTAGGCCACAATAATCATACTTACCATTCTTTTATATCTTCTTTAGTTAATACTCATAGACAAGGAAATCTTCACATTTACTAAGTCATATCAAGGAAAGCAACTCATAGCAACAATTCACATTAAGCATACTTCATTTCATAAATCATCATAACAAAAAGAAACACACCATAACTACTCTCAAAGCCTACTTGTGCAATGCATGTATGAAGTCCCATACCCCCACCCATACTAAGTAGTGAATTCTTGAGAAGCCATAGTTCATAATCATTCATTGTGGGGTTAAGCCTTAACCGACATAGACCATGTGAGCAAATCATGGAATTCGGTGTTGCCCACACCTAAAGGGGTGTGCTACTTGCCTAAGGTAGAACCATTAAATTACCTTAGGTAGATAAACTAGCTAAAGACCTATGAGGGCACATTGTTATGGGATAAAGATATTTCAACTAGATACCCCGCCTCAACTCATGTATAGTCATATATCTCAAGAGATTGCTACTAGAATCCCCACCTCAACTCACATATAAGTTTCCGTCTCAATCAATATCCACTTGGTGCTTAGATCTATTCCCCACGGAGTACTTATCATTACATTACTTACGTTCATTATTATGGAAGAAATGGGATATAGAGATTGCTACTAGAAACCCCTTCTCAACTCACGTATGGGCATCCATCTCAAGAGATTGCTACTAGAAATCCTACCTCAACTCACATATGAGTTTCCATCTCAATCCCAACATCATTCATAGGATAGCTCACAGATTCAATAGGTGAGAGTAGCCTTTCAACCTACGAATCCCCATATTGTGAGAAAACCTTTCACAATATGTCATTATCATTCATAAGTGTAGAATTGAGAGTCGTATTTCAATCTACACAACATCATTATCATATCATGGAAACTTCATTCATATGTGTGATGGTGAGAAAGCCTTTCAACAACACCACCATTACATCATAGTCATAATCATTTTATTCTCAAAGTATTTATAAAGCATGTACATAAATGTCATGATCATACATAATTCAAATAATTTGCCCTTCAAGGACCATGGATCATAATTCACCAACACATCTAGAATTACTACATTAGAAATGGATGATAAAATAATTCAAGTAATCAATTCATAGCATTCATAATTCTACAGAATTCTACTTCCATTAATCAACACCCACACTTTAAGATCCAATTTGAGAAAATAGGGTAATTCATGGGTTCTTTAAAATCATATAAAATTATCAATATATCCATAATAAAACATAATTCAATCATTAAAAATGAATTTCAAAGGAATCCATGAGATTGAAGTCAAACCCTAACTTTTGGGTTTTCTAGTTTAGAAATTGGGGGTTTTGGAGGGGCTCCATGGGTGAAGTCTACCCATGGATGAAGAGCTACCATACCTTATTGAAGATTTACCATGAATTTGAGGAGAAAATATTGATTATTCAAACCTACCTTCACCTTTCTTCTTCTTTTATCTTGGAGTTCTAGAGAGAGTTTATTTGGGGAAAGTTGGTTATGGATTTGAATTGTGGGATTTTATGAAGTGAATGGGTTGGTTAATGACTTAAAAATACTTATATAGGAGAATTAAAACAATATGAAAAGACCTCACATCATACTAACTAAAATAGGAATTACCTAACCTACCCCTCCCTTAAGCCAACTTGGACCAACTCACAGGCCCCATCCACAAACCCCACCTACGGGGCGTGGACTGACCCACCGCATGTACTGAAGGGTATGGGTTGGGGTCTACAGTCCCTCATCTCAGCCTTGACCCATAAAGGTCCACCCACAAAGCGTGGACCACCCTACGGGGCATAGGTCCCATCCGTAGGTCCACTGTTTTGGGCATATTTGGAGGTTTGTTCTAGGGTCCTCCTCAAGGACCCTTGGTTGGTCCTTGGGGGGTTGTACCTTGACGTTTAAGCCCTAAACCATTCATTCTAAGTACGAGAAGCAAATTTTATGACTCTAACCCTTACGACAAGCTCTAGTTAAGCCTACTAGTTTCTGAGGTGTTACATTATCTCCCCTTTGGGAACATTCGTCCTCGAATGATGATGTAAACACCTTAAGAAATTAAAGACTCAAGAATAGCAGCCCATCATGCATGAAACATCAAAATAATACACAATTCAAAGGAGGAAACATTAACTCCATCTCCACATACTCAATGCAACTCAAGGAAGTAGGAACTACATCTTACAACCCATTATGCATTAAAACTTCAACATTTCTCATATCATCAGAGGAATTACCTTCTCTAAGCTTTAAAGCATGCTCAACACAACATCAAGGAGTCAATATACAATTACTCTCAAAAGCATACAAAAGCATGTTTATCAATTCATCTCATGAAGTCAAATAGGCAACTCATACTTAATGCACAACAACATGAGGAACTTTAATCATAAAAATTCATTTTCTTACTAAGCATGGATTTCATCAAGAACGTGTATAATAGAAGGAAATTATGGAACACATACAACATCTAAGACTTCATAATCCTGAAACTAGTCAAGGGAAACTTATCATCTCAAGCTAAAGAAGGAATAGAAGGAAGAGATAAGGATATCGGGACATCTCATTGGCCCTTGGCCTCCCAAGTAGCACCCTCACCTACGACCCTCACTCAAAGACCACTCCCTTACACTTTCATGAAAGCCACTTCCTCATTCTTCTATTTCTTGACTTGCTGGTCTAAGACCCCTACCGATATTTCTAAATTAGAGAGGTTCTCATTTAAGCACTCTAGATCATAAGCAACCTTAAATTGCCACTCAAGATCTCATATGAGCCTACCAAACCAGAACTAAACTTCTCAAACTCGCTACACCTCTTAAGGTAAGAAATTCAAGCCATCCCAAATCATGAACATCTAGAACACTCAACGACTTTGCTATCTAAGAACATTATCTCCCCTTTGGGAGTAAGCCTATACGAACTTTTCTAAGCACCATTTCTTTCAACTCTAAGGTAGGCCCAAGTTATCACTATTCCTTCACATCCATCACACAAGGTGATTCTAAACTATGGTGAATAAAATTCCACCCTTTTTTAGAGAAGTCTACTCACTCAACACCTCTAGGCATCACTTAAACACCCTATTCATCAAATACTCAAGGATAATCGTAGACTTTAACAACATACAATATGACCAAGTACTTGAACCGAGGTTAAGGATAATTGTGGACTTGAACAATATAAAATATGACCAAGGACTTGAACCAAGGTTAAGGATAATCGTGGACTTGGACCACATAAAATATGACCAAGGACTTGAACAATGAGTAGAGGTGAGTCGGTTAGAAATAGAATCAGTTGTCAATCGAGCATCACAGGGAGTACCCCCAAACCAAGTGCCATCAATAAATCACTCCAGCCCGAACCGTATCCAACTAGAATCATCAAGTAGCTTCCAAACCAAGAATTCAAATACATTGGAACCGACAAGACAACGAATTATAGATATAAGGTTCCAAGAGCGATCTTACTGCTTGGATAAGGCCCAGACTATGAAACTCAAGTCTGCTATATCAGTCTATAGGGAGCTAAGCCGTCCGAAGCGATGTCGGAGAGGTTTCAAGGCCTAACGGATCTAAAATACGCAAGGCTATGGAAATTACTAGTCTAAGCCTAAACTAAGGCCAAACATGCTTTCAATATACACATAATTCATAAAAAGGGTGCAGCACAAGGTACGGTTGATCAATAATTACATTAAACATGCTTCAGTAACCCGGAGTACCCGAAATTAGAACTTAAGTCATGGTTTCTAGGAATTTAGCATGGTCAACCACCAATTACCCCCAAAAATCACACAAATCAACATACAAATGCTAAATCAATCTCAATATAAGGAAAGGGAATATGTAGCCTACCTGTAGACTGGCCGTGCACGCTCCATATCATGTAGCTGAGGCCTTTCCCTTTCGTACGATCTCAGAATATTTCACGCTATTAAAAATAGAATCACAACGATAATATGAGCGTTTTGACAACAAAATCATAATTTTTTGAGATGGACCCAAAATGGTGCCTAAAATAGGATAGTGGGACCCGCATTAGGAACCCCGAATTTGACACCGCAAAAGGGTACAAACACAATATGGAACTTGTACCCAAAATGGGGCACAATTTAAGGATCGGAATGAAAGAAATTTGGTCATGCAACGAAAAATTTGATTTATGGGGAAAATCAAGAAGAGGGCAGCCCCTTGGGGCAGAAATTACCTCAAAATGTCAATCTTCACACTTCTCTGAGCACTCCACAGTGAACCCATAATCCACACGAACACCCAGCAGTTTGAGTCACCTAAATCGGAGCTCTATAGCTCAAGAAATCAAAAACCTCCATTAAAGAGAAGGGTCAAGAGGAGGGCAACAGCTAAAACCATGAAAATGCCTAAAATTTAGAGCTTTGGATCGCACCACTGCGTTCCAACAGAAAATCCACACATTTTAGAGTTTTGGATCACTCAATTTAGAGCTCTATAGCTCAAAATATCGCTATTGAAAATGAGGGATAAAAGCTGAAATGGGGCTTTTAAAAGACGAATATGGTCACTAAAAAGCCCAAAATCTGGTCCTTGAAAGCCCAAAATCTAATCACTAAAAGGGCTACACCAGATTTTAGCTTTTCCCATTTTTTTTAAAGTCTCCGACGAAATGCTCAGAATTCGTTTGAAATCCCGTGCGCGCAAACGGACAATGCTACCCCACTAAATTCGACGGTCCAAACTCAATGGCACAGTCAGAATTCCCATACAAGGTCATTTTGATTGACAGTGGGTCCCACACCTAAATGTCGGACCTGATGGAACTGTCAGAATTCGGTCCTAAGGTCATTAACCTGATATTTTGACTAAAGTCAACTTTTCAAGGTTCAAAAGCTCCAAAATAGGGAAATAAGCCTAAAACCCAAACAAACGACCAGGCGACCGAACAACCAGTGCCTGCAAGTCATAAATGACTTGGGGTCGCTATAGGAACGCTCTAAACGTCGAAATGAATGCATTAACTCAAATATGACTTGAAGGGTTATTACAATTTGGGTCCATAACTGTTATCTGTTATGGGATAGGCTTAGTAACATTAAATTCAATGAGCATTCTAGCATATGAAATTCTTGTTTGCTTTGTGGTGTAATCATTAGCAAATAAAGGATATCCAATCGCACTAGTAATTCTACTTAGAGATCCCACACCCCAACAATTAAGTGGCAATTTGGGGAAAGTTACCCATAAGGGTATTTCAGCAAAGAATTCACTCCCAAAGTCAAAATCAGGGCACCTTTGTTTTAGTATGATAGGACGATTGTTGATAGTGTAAGGTCCAGTATACAATATCTCATTCATGTCACTGAAATTCTGAAATTTAACTATGTAGTAACCTTCTTCAAGTAGGTACACATCAGGTTTAGTTACTACTGTCCATTTCATTGTTATATACCTACTCATGGTTTTATAGTAGGGCATTCCCCAATCACATAAGCGATGTGTGCACACTTCCATTTATTTTCTTCAACTTGTACCTCCTTTTCTTCCCGCTAAACCATTGTTTGCCCATCCACTATTTGTTGAGCGAAATAGGACAAGTTTATCCCATTGTTTGCTGATTGATTATTCCTGAGCATATTAGTTCATGGCTCCTTGTGCTCTTTATTCTGCTCCTTCCCTGTAGATTGACCACCAGTATTCCCTAATATTCCCTTCTGTATCAGCAATGTGGATTGGCTCATCCTCTGCATCTACATTTACTGTTCCATTGCTATCAACCCCTTTCCCATCCTCATAATTTTCCAGATCTGAATTCTCCTGTAGATCTGTATTAGTTTTTGGAGTATTTAAGTTAAGTCTCCGAGCTACTTCACACCTTGATGTTGTTCCCCTTTTGGTCATTCCCCCTTCGTTCATGGAAGGGTTTTGGATTGTTCTTGCACTTTTTTCTCTTTTCCTTCCACTCGAGTTCCTACTGAGCTTCCTATTGTCATTAATGGTATTTTCCGTCCACGTCCCTGTCCTCTTCCTCTTCCTCTTCCCCTGGCCATTGCTACCACCCCTGCGCACGTTAACTATTGTATGCTGAGAGTATTTTACAAAGTTAAAGTTTACAATGGAAAGAGAAGAAAGCATTTTCAAGTGTGTCATATAGTAGTGTAATTTGCATCAAATTTCTAGTTCATGATTCTTATTTTTAGTCCAATGTCTTTTTTATTTATATTTATATAACATAATGATTATAATTCAAAATCAATTCAAACATAAATTGGTCCCAAACTTTTACAAGCCTTGAAATTTAGAGCATCATTTTGTTATTTATAATGCTTCTTAAAACTAACTCTTAATTTTCACTTATGTCATTACAACCACTTGTCTATTTTAGTTTTTTAAAAAAAAGTTGTTTTAAAATTTTATTTTTATAAATAAGTTAAGAGTGTGTTAACCTTTTTACTCCCCATCAATAGTTGTAGAGTAATTTCCCTAGATAATCACCAATGTTTGAGAAATTACCTAGTAATATCACTTATGTTTTTTTTAGGACTACAATATCACCCAACTTTGCATATTTTCCTCAAAATATACTTGACACCTAAAAAACATTATTCTCTCTCCTATTGAGATGCCATGTCACATTATTCATTAACTTTTTAAAATAACTCATATGTTACATTCAGTAAAAAAAAAATTAAAAATCTTGATTATTATCTTTTTTTAGTTTTTTACTTTAGCATATTAAGAGATAGACATTTTTTATTCTATTGTTACATTTAACATTAATTATTTTTCTAAAATCATTTCTCAATTGATTCATTCATTCTTAAAGAATATGCAAAGTGCACACTTTTAATGGAATGTCATATAATATTATTCTTTTTTTAATACTGTTTTTTTTTTTAATTGGAAATTTAGTTTCTACTCCTTCAGTCCATCATTACTTGTTCAGTATTAATTTGGCATATCTCTTAAGGAATAATAAAAATAATTTTACTATATCAATCTTTGAAAATAATAAATTTTATATTTTACAAAATGCATTGGCAAATGACTATAATTAATAAAAACAGTGAATTAGGAATTAAGTAATAAATTATCACTTGATTTTCTAAAATAAAAAAGTAACAAATGAATAATTATTTATAATGTAATGAATGAATAAAAATGGACAGAGGGAATAGTTGCTAGAAAAAAATCTGTAAAAAAGTTAGTTGATATAATACTTTTGATTTTTTTATGAGTACGTGAAAATTTTTCTCTAATTTCACTTTTTTTTTTTCTTTTTTTCTTTCACTTTTACTTATTTTAATGTTCACCTTGCGCATTCTATAAGAACTTAAAGAACGAATGATTTGAAAAATAATTTAGAATAAATAACTAGTGTTAATCACAATAACAGAAAATAAATATGAGTTTGTTTTAAAATATTCACTTTGTGTTATGAAATTATGGTTTTTACCAAGTATATCATATGGGTTGATTTAAAAAGTTATTATTTTAATTAGTAGTAAAAAGGAAATAATATGGCATGGCATTCATTAGGAGAGAGAAAAATGTTTTTTTGTGTGAAGTATATTTTGAGGAAAATGCGCAAAGTTGGTGATACTATAGTCCTAAAATAAATAAAAGTGATATTATTAGGCAATTTTCAAAACATAGATGGCTATATAGGGAAATTTCTCATAGTTGTATACTATACCAAAAATAATTGTCCAACTATATTTGTTCAGTTTAAAAAATCAAGATATAATTACCTTTTGTGTCTATTTTATTCTTGCTTTTAAATTCTATTTATCATCAAACACATTTTCTCAGAACATTAAATTTAAAAAAGTCAAAAATAAAATAGTAATATTACTCATATTATTTATTGTTTCTTATAAACTGTATTAAATCAATAATAGACAATTATTAGTCAATCTATTTCTACTTTTATGTCATCATTTTGGATTTCACGTGCATTAAAGAACTAAGTAAGTTTACTATTCTACTATTATTTAATTTTTTTTGGATCTCAACTTTTCAATCAATGAATATGAATTAATTTATTTTGATTATTTAATTTAATCAATGAACATGAATCATTTACTTAATTTTTCTAAATTGGTCAAATGTATATTTTCAAGGCTCATAACTCACAAGGTTAAAAAATGATCAATGTGGTAATTTATGCATTGATTTTATGAAATGAAAAGTATTATGAACCATCTATTTATAGAAATGGATGACATATAAAAAGGAACAGAGAGAGTATTGAACAAATTATGGGAGATAAAAGAGCATTGCATTGAGTAATATTGAGGAAAGAGGTCAAAATGCCCTTAAACTATATGAAAAGAACAAAAATGTCCTTCATTTATAATTTGGCTCAAAAATTTCCTTACCATCAATACTTTGGCTCAAAAATGCCCTTAAATTATGCAAAAGGAATAAAAATATCTTCTGTTTGTAGTTTGGTCCAATAATACCCTTGTCGTCAATATTTTGGTCCAAAAATGTCCTTATTGTTATTTAATGGGTCAAAATGCTTATTTTTCAAATAAATATATTATTATTTCTTTTTAACATATTTTTTTCTAATAGTTAATGTTTTTTTAATTAGTAAATATTTATCTTACTTCAATTCAGAAAAAAAATAAAAAATGAAACTATTTCTTATTTTATTATCATTATTTTTTATCATTATATAAATATAAATTAATGATGGATATACTATGATCTTATAAATATGACATATAACGAAAGGATACATGAATTTATTTTATTTTAATTGATAAAATGAGATTAAGAAAGAAAGAAACATTCTCTACATTTTTATTTGTTAAAGTGATTTTAGAAGAAAAAAAACAAGAATAGTGTTATTTATAATATTTTAATTAGGAAGAAAATGTGGTTAAAAAGAAAAAGAATAGTATATTTATTCAGAAAAGGGCATTTTTGACACATTTTGTAACTTAGGGGCATTTCTGAACCAAAATATTGACTGCAAGGGCATTTTTAAGCCAAAGTATTGACGGTAAGGGTATTTCTGAGCCAAACTATAAACGGAGATCATTTTTATTACTTTCACATAGTTTAAGGGCATCTTTGCCCTTTTTTCCTATATATTGTGATGACCTTGAGACTTTCGCATGTTCTTTTTACTCTCTCCGTTACTTTTTAATTAGTATTATATTACATTTTTCAAGAATCAATGTGACTAAATTTTAAATCTAAATTAGATTGATTTTATATAAAATAAAAATTAAAATATTCAAAAGTTATCTAAAAGTGATACAAATTTAAATTTTTGTTTTTCTTATCAATAGGATGAAAAATATACATAAATATTAATCAAAGATCATATCATTTGATTCTCAAAAACAAAACTATTACAGAAATAAATAATAGTAATATAGTTGTTACTTCCATCAATATAAAACAAACCTTTGAAAGCTCAAAGAGATTCTTAGTGTAATAAGTTTTATTTACATCATTTTCTAATGTTTCCTATCTTTATTCTAGAAACCAATGAACAACCAAAAGTAAGACACGTCCTTTTAAAATTTTATTTAATTCCACGAATCATTAATTTGCAATGTTATCGTTTGTTTTCCTCAATAATTTTCATAGAAGTAGAAATAATTAATATTCTCATTATGTGATATATTTTTTTTAATTTATCTCAAAAAAATAATAATCATATATTTATATAAAAGAGAACCCTAGTCTCACCTACATGGCGCCACCACAAACTAGGATTCCCTTTTAATTTATTTTATTTCCAAAAGAGAACCCTAGTCTCACCTACGTGGTGCCGCCACAAACCAGGATTTCCTTTTAATTTATTTTATTTCCAAAACTAGTCTTCCTCTTTAATGAAAAGTTGCGACTTTTACGCAAAGTTGTGACTTTTATGAATAGTTTCAACTCTTATGAAAGTTTTGACTTTTATAAAAGGTTGTGAACTTTTCGAAGAGTTGTAACTTTTTCAAAGAGTTTTGACCTTTCTGATAAGGCACAATAAGAATTTATTCACACTACCATTTGTTTTCTATTGATAGAGGAATTTCCTCTCATTTTAAAACAATGAAAATTCTGAATTTTTTCTTCTTATGGACAATTAAATATTTGTTGTACTTTGCTCCTATTGAGTGGCTAACTGGCACCATTATTTCTATATCAATACACTCATGAATAGAATTGTTTTATCTTGAGAGGATCTATTCTTTTAAACCTCGGATGCTAGAAGGGAATAATTTCCTTAAGGGCACACTGCGCAATCAGTAGGCCGATTTTTACCATTATGTTTCATTCTATTGTTACAGATCCTAATATGTTTTTTAGGGTCATTAATTTATACTTATATTATTAATTGTTGTTGAGTACATGCTTTGAACATTATTATTTACGTTTCTGCAAAGTTATTGTTATAAGTATTTGTTAGTACATATTAAATAACAAATGTTCATTGATTATTCAGGAAAGTTTTCTCTACTAGAATTGTTGAAGGTCCAATAAAAAAATCCCTTACAAATCTCTAATTTCTTCAGCAACAACGGCATGCCTTCACATACAAGGATGAGATTTTTTGTTCTTTAAAAAATGATCTAAGATTTAATAACTTTGCATGCCCATTTTTTTGGCTTTAATATTGTAATTTATCTATGTTTACTATATTTAATCAGTGGATATTATGAGTACTTTAAGGATTAAAAGTTGATTGAAGTGTTGGTCAATTTTTTGAGGTATGTTATTTCAAAACATATGAAGTTTTCTGGTTAGAATGATGTGTTATTATCATTGGATATCTCATAGTTTACTCCCTTTAATTTATGTTTTTTTCGCTCTTTTATTGTCTCCTTAAAATTGTATTGACTATTTTTTGTTTGGTATGTATATGATCTCATTTGGACAAAGCTTTCGTCCATTTAATGTTTTTCTTTTATTCCTTCTCATTCGACTTTTCTAAATATTTTTGGTGTAAGTTATGACTATTTTTGGCAAGTTTAATTTGAAGAGTATGAAATAATGTCTACTATAATAAAAGTAATATTTTAAGCTACAAAAGAAATGTCTATTAACATAGATTTACTATCCTATATGTCCCAAGTCATTGCCGAGCGTTTGAGTTATCTAGGTTAGACTCATTTTTAATTTTTTCATGTTTGAGAATATTTCTTTAACATGAGTCTAGAATCCAACATTTTGATTCACTTGTACTTTCATAATGCAACAATTATACGTACATATTTATGAAAAAGTCATAATGTTGCATTGATGAAGTATTTAGAAGGGCCTTCAGAGCAACAGTTTAATGAAGAATAAATTTCTAAAAGGGTCAACAATATTATTTTGTTGTTATTTCAAATTTATTTTTCTCCTTCTATAAATTTTGTTAGAGTAACAAAGTAACAATAACGAAAAGTGGTGAACGTTTGACCTCAGACAAGTAGATTGTCTCTAAGAAAAGTTATTTATGTTGTTGTGGTGTATATTTTTTAACGGTCTTAACTTATTTATAACTAATATTTATTATCAAAAATTTTCATATATTTTTTTAACAAGGAGTTATTCTAACCATATAATTATCAGATTATATATTTTTCATGTACAAAGAAATAGAAAAAGTGATGATTCATCGCTACATAAAAATATCACTCAATTTTAACAAGACAATTATATCAGCAAACATATAATATAATAAATTATGTAAAGGATAAAATTGATTAGATATCAAGATATTTTCAATCATTCATAATATATTTATAATTCTTGAGACGTGTGATAATGTCAAATCATTTAATTTATGTTGAAATGTTCTTAAAACCTACTAAAATTTACTCTCTTTTTTCTTATAGCAGTCATTTATTGAACAAGTTGTTCAAAAGCTTAGAAAGATTATTTATGTCTGCGCAAAGCGCACCGCACAAAGCGCGGGTAAATGACCTAGTAATGTAATTAAATAACAATCAAACTTTAAATATCTATTTTAAAATTATATTAGACAACAAGTTTCAAAAGCTTGTTTTTAAATAAGTTGCGTTAAATCAATTGATAACACATAAGAAGAAATAGAGCGAGTATTAAATTATGAAAAGTCGTTAAAAAGGGTAAGTTTGGAAGAAAATAAAAGACAAGTACCTTTTTTGGACTTCAATTATTTCAGTTATTTTGAATTTTAATTTTTTTTTTGTAAAATCCCTTAAAAATTAATTATATAATTTAGATTGTAAAATATAATCTAAAATATTATAAATCTTTATCCCAAAGCATTGAAATTTCAGCAAACTCTAAAGACTGATTTCTCTCAAATTTTCAAAATGGAAACTTTTGAGAAGAGAGGTAGATCTAATGATAACTGTAATTTGTTATTTTCTGAAATTGTGGACAAAAAATGGAGATAATTGTTATTACGTTATTTCATCTAATTTTGTTTTCTTGGTTACCCAATTGGTGTTTGAAATCTACTTGGAGCTCCGATTAAATTCTACTTCTAATAGAATTTTCTCCATATCTAGGACTCAAACCCGAAACTTCTAATTAAGAATGAAGCACTCCCACCAGTGCACCACAACTCATGTTGTGGACGGTTTAATCTAATCAACATTAGAAGAATTTATTATGGGAATTAAGAGTGTAGTGAATGAGAAAGTTGGCAGAACTACACGATGGTATGTACTAAGACAAAAACAGACTCAAGATCGCATATTGGACTGCTGAGACTTATGCAACAATGGTTGCTTCTACTGTATTTCGTGGAACTGATCATTTCTATTCCCATAGACTTGTCAATAAAGCCAAATAGGTACTAATCACATCCTTGTTGTCTAATATTTATTCCACTTGGCCCAACTCCTAAATGTATCCTTAAAGTGTTTTCTTGGTTTGTAACTCAGCTTTTCCAATTTGGCAAAAGCTATAAAGCAACCTAGCTATGATGGGGAATGTCCATTCTATATTGATTTCTCAGATAGTCATTCATCTAATATTTATTGTCCCTTCAAAGGCTGAATTGTTAATTATGAAAGTTGGAGTCTCATATTCGCTTTGTGAATAAAGAGTTATCTAATGGACTTTTCATTGTTGAAAAGGTGATGGATGTGCCAGATGTACAAGATGATAGCAGTTGAAGAAATTATTGACCGTAGGATATGTTATCATCTGCTTTCAGTCCTAAGTGTTAGATATGTTGGAGTCTTTTTTGTGCTTTTGCTTTATCTTTCGTGCTTTCTCGATCATGTAATTACATATTTTTGTGTTTGAAGCTTGCTTTATAACTTCGCAGGTTAATCTTTCACTAGAGAAAGTTGAACTATTTCATTCTCAAATGTTCATGACCACATGTATTGCAGATATATTTAATTTCCCAATTTTTAAAGTTTGTAAAAGTGAAGTGAGATCATATAAAATATCTTTATTTTGCATATGTTGCTATGATTCAATGACACTTATAACATAATTAGTTCTATTTTTCTTTCAATTTTTGGAAATCTTGTGAACATTTGACGCTCTTCCTTTAATTGATTTTTTAGATATGTGTACTCATTAATATTTTATGCCAATTTATTAGGTGTAAGATTGTATCAAGAAGAATTCAAAAAGGATACAAATAGACTTTGTTAGCCAAATTCTCAAAGGTTAGTGCTATATGGCAATTGGCAGCTGATAGTCATTTTTGTCGATTTTCCTTCCTTTTTTTTCTCCGTAATTTTGTCTCATTGTAGAATTCAACTTTTACACTGATAATGTAAAAGATTACTATACTCTTTGGCTGCCTTGAAGTTCCAAAATTTGCAAGTAAGCTTATATATGCTTTGAGTTAGTTTACCGAAAACAACTTTAGCATTAACCACATGATATTAGTTGACTATAACACAAACGCCTCTATGTAGTGGTGTTATGATTGGTCAAATTTGTCATCTAAATAAATGCTTTTATTTTTCCCATCCTACGTAAATTCCACTATCCATTTACAACACATGTTATTCTATGTTATTAGCCTGCTACTACGTGGCTCTTTGGCTCATAATTCTGTCCTACACGAGGTAGAAATGAAAGCAACATTTGTTGAATCTGAATCTTCAAACAACGGTATCCTAATTGAACCACCCACGCCAATCAAGAAGTTGTGAAAGGTGACTAGTATGCAACTTTTCCAAGTTTTTGGGCCACCTCTACTATTAAGATTTTGCATCAAGTGGATATGTTGCACTCAGTTAGGTATGTTGTAGTACATTTTCATCTAAATAAATGTTCAATACTGGAATTAATGTAGTAACTTATACTTCAGTTGTTAGTTGTACTCATCCTACAATGAGTTTATTATTTTCTACATAAGGGTTTGCTCAAATGGTGTTTAGACAAAGACTTGCTAAATGAACACTTTTAGGCTTTCTTTTTTTCCCTTTAGAAGGAGGAGAAATATGGGTCCTATTTTGTTTAGCTTATATTGAATCCTTACATACTGCACATATAATTTAATGATACCTTTAATGTTGTTGTCGCTTCTACAGGGCGTGCAACTGTTCAATCAATGATGATCGTCACCTCAACTTCAATCACTATCACTACAGATTCCTCCACCACCCAATCACAATCTGAAATTACTTCTAACCCTATCTATGAGGAATGGCGACGCAGTGATCTTCTTATTCTCATTTGTCTTTGTCAAATAATTATTGATCCTCTTCTTAGTCACTTAGCTCAAGCCACCTCCTCCCATGATGCTTGGACCAAAATAGAGTGTATGTTTCAGTCATAGACACATGCTCGAGTCATGCAATTAAAATATCAATTTCAAAACCTTTTTAAAGGCAATCTATCCATCCTAGAGTATTTTGAGAAGAAACGTGCAATTGCCGACTCTCTAGCAGAAAGTTTGTACTTTCTACAAGATGATGATTTTATCTCTTTGTTCTTAATGGCCTTGATTCTTCATATGGAATTTTCAATGCTATATTTAATATGCATTCTGGACTTATCACTCCAGAAGAACTGCTTGGACTCCTTTTTCAAGAAGAAGAACGCTTAGCTGAAGAACGTCGCTCTACTTCCATTAACACTCAATTTGGCTCCGCTCCTTCTCAAGCTATGTTAACACAAAGTTCATCCCTTCTTCAACCCACTCTACCCCTCAACACAAACCAATCTTCTATTCTTTGCCAGCCCCCGCTCTCTAATTATTTAGCCCATAATTCTCCAAATCATGCTCAATATATGGTACCCCAATAATATCCACAGTCCTCTCGGTTTAATAATCGTCCATCCAAGCGTCGTGTGCAATGTCAAGTATGTGGTAAAACTAATCATGATGCTCTTAATTGCCACAATTGCTACAATGAAAAAGATTTTCCACTAATAAGGTAGCCACTGTCGTGGTCACCTCCCAAACAAGCACATCTTGCTTCCCTACCTGAACTTTGATTCGAGTGCCACACATCACATGACCTAGGACCTAGCTAACCTCTACTTACATACTTACACCAGCAATGATGATTTAGCGGTTGGTAATAGTATGAAAATTCCTATTTTGCACATTGGCTCTTCAATTTTATCTACACACTCTCGAGCCATTCATCTTAATAATATTCTGCATGTCCCTCAGATTTCCAAAAATTTACTTAGTATTTCTAAACTAACTCGTGATAATACTTTCTATATGGAATTTCATCCTTATCATTGTTCTATGAAGGATTCACAGGGAAGGAAACTTCTTCAAGGAACACTTGACAGTGACATTTACCACCTTTAACCTTTATCACCTCATTCTCGGACTTCCCCACCTTCAGTATTCCTTGGTGAAAGCACTTCTCTTGTTGGTTGGCACCGTCAACTGGCTCATCCAAATAAAGCTCTTCTTCGATGACTTGTGTCTAACTTTAGGTTACCTGTTTCTGATTCTTATTTTTCCTAATGTTTGTGAACCTTGTTAACTAGGCAAGAGTCAACGCTTACCAAAATCAAATTATAATTGAAAAACCACTCGCTCTTCTTTCTCATGCTTCTTTTATTTTTCAATTTTGGGAGCATGCATTTCATACTGCTACATACTTATCGAATATTACCATATCTTCTTCTCTATCCTTCAAATCACCATATGAATTACTTTACAACAGTCCTCCTCATTACGATTTTCTCAAATCTTTTGGTTGCTTTTGTTATCCCTTTCTTCGTCCCTAAAACAGTCATAAAGTTGATTTTCGATCTCTTGCTTGTATATTTATAGGGTATAGTTCTTATCACAAGGGTTGCATTTGTTATCATGTCGCGTCTTCCCGAATTTATATTACTCTCCATGTTCTGTTCAATGAAAATACTTTTCCTTATTCCTCCATGATGCCAATCACAAAATCCTCCTCTCCCTCGTCACAATCCAGCAACTCATCCCTTTCTTTACTCGATCAAGTTTCTCAACATATAGTGTGTTCACATTCTCCTGTACACCCCATCGTGACAAGGTCATTATCAAATATTCCAGTTGTATCATCTATACCCTCACCTGAGCACACTAATAATACAAACTTACCTTCTATTATACCCCATCAGTCTCCTCCACAAGTAAAGCATACACCATACTGACCTACGTGAGCATCTACCATCTACTGGTTCCTCTTACCCGATCACAACACCATCATATTTTCGCCCTTCAGAACATCTCGCCATCACATAGTTGTTCGAAGTAAAACAAAATCTTTAAAACCAAAAGCTTTTATAACATCTCCCCATTCTCTTCCTCCTGATCCCTCTTTCATTCCAAAACCTACAACTTATCATCAAGCCTCCAAATTTCCTGAATGGCACCATGCTATGCAGTCAGAATTGTTAGCTCTTATATGAAATAAGACTTGGATATTAGTTCCACCACTGTCTAACTCTAACATAGTTGGTTGTAAATGGGTTTACAAGATTAAGAGGAAAGTCGATACATCAATTGAAAGTCACAAAGCTCACCTAGTAGCTAAAGTCTATCACCAAGAGAAGGGTGTTGATTAGTTCGATACATTTAGTCCCGTTGTTAAGCCCACAACCATTCGGTTTATCCTGTCTCTAGCTGTGACGAATAAGTGTCTCATTCAACAACTTGACATTAACAATGCCTCCTTAAATTGTGATCTCTTTGAATAGGTATTTATGGAGCAAGCAAAAGGATTCATTGATCCTTACCGGCCGCATTTTGTATGCAAATTGAACAAGGCCATATATGGTCTCAAGCAAGTACCACGTGCTTGGTTCAATAAGTTAAAGGTTTTTCTTCTCGCCATTGGCTTCCGTTCTTGTTTTTATGACTCCTCTCTTGTTGTGCAGCAAACTTCTAACCACACAACATATGTTCTTGTTTATGTGGATGACCTTATTATAACTGGCAGTGATAGTGATTTTATCACTACATTTATTCACTCTCTTGATCAACAGTTCTCTCTCAAAGATCTTGGTTCATTAAATTATTTTTGTGGTGCTGAGGTAACTCCAACATCAAATGGGATTATTTTATCTCTAGGTAAGTACATTCGCAACTTACTTTGTCTCACTAACATGGTTGATGCTAAGCCCATTTCTAGTCCGGCTGAACCTAGATCTCGACTTATTCTTTCTGGTGATCCTCTGTCTGATGCTCATTTATATTGTAGTGTCATTGGTGCCCTTCAATATGTTACTATCACTAGGCCAAAAATATCCTATGCAGTCAATCGAGTATGCCAATTTATACTTTCTTGTTGGGTTACTGAAGAAGGAAGCAGCAGCAATCGCCGAAAGCCATGGTGAAGTGTTCGAGGGAACCCGATAACCCCACCAAATCTTGCAAATCCAGGGGTTCAAGTCTCCGAGTTCATTTCAAGAATACACGAGAGACTGCCCATGCTCTTAGGAAGATGCCATTGGACAAGGCCAAGAGATGTCTAGAGGATGTTCTTGCCCACAAACAAGCCATTCCCTTCACTTACTTTTGTCGTGGGGTTTATCGCACTGCTCAGGCAAAGAATTGCCATTCAAATAGTTAAGGACGTTGGCCTGTCAAATCAACAGGTTTATTCTAGATTTACTCAAAAATATTGAGAGCAACGCTGAGGTGAAAGGTTTGGATGTGGATTCACTTTATATACCTCACATCCAAGTGAATGAAGCTAAAAAATAAAGGCGTCGTACCTACCGTGCACATGGAAGAATTAACCCCTATATGTCTCACCCCTAACATATTGAGTTGATTTTATCCGAGAAGGAAGAGTCTGTCAAGAAAGAGCCGGAGACTCAGTTGGCTCCTAGGAAGGCAAAGGCATGAGCATTGAATCTTCTGCAATGCCAAAGTTGTTTTAAGTTTAATGTCCTTAGTCTCTGTTATGAAACAATTTTGGCAACTTGAACCATTTTTCTCCTTTAATTTGTCACATTGTTCTATATACTCTTACTATTTCTAAAGATGAGTTGAATGTTTACCTTAAAAAAAAAGTATGTAAATTTATACAATCACCCACCATTTCTCATCGATCAGCTGTCAAACGCATACTTCGATATCTAAAATGATCCCTCTTCCTACGACTAGTCTGGTAGCCTTTTCGGATGCTAGTTGGATCTCTGACCTTGATGATAGTTTCTCCCAACATGGTTTTGCACTATTTTATGGAGGTCACTTGATCAGTTGGTCTTCTCGAAAAACAAAAGGTTGTAACCTGCTCAAGCACTAAAGCCGAGTATAGAGTTTTAGCTCTAAAAACTACTAAATTAATCTGGGTACAACAACTTATCAATGAACTGCGTGCTCCTCTCACTGCACCTCCCATATTTCTTTGTGATAATCTTAGTGTACAGTTTTTTATCTCGGAATCATGTCATCCATCAATGGTCAAAGCATATTCGACTTTAATATTACTTTGTCCAAGAGATGGTTGAAGATCAATCTTTCGTGGTTCGCTATGATTCATCTCAAAATCAAATAGCAGATATATTTACTATTTACTAAAGTTGTTGGCACAACTCGATTCCTCAACCTTAGATCCAAGCTCATGGTTCGATCAGAACATGATCTTACAGGGGGCTATTAGAGTCCATCACCTATTTGAATTCAAATATTGTAGTTAATTTTAAATTATATTGTCATAGCTTATTCTTTGTAACAAAGGATCACTCTTCCTTTAGAATAGGTATTAGATCAGGACTCTTATACTTATCGTCAATATGTACAAAATCTATAAATACAAAATACATATGGCAGAACAATAATCTGCTCCTATTTTCTCTGAAGCTTCTTATACTTATTCTTTATAACATACAATTTAGAGTATCATTTTGTTATTTATAATATGTTCCTTAAAACAAACTCATAATCTTCACTTCAGTGTGTTAACCATTTTACTCCATCCGTTCATCAATAATTGTTTATTATATTAAAAATAATTGTCCAACAATATTTGGTTAGTTTAGAAAATCAAGATACAATTACCTTTTGTGTCTATTTATTCTTTCTTTTAAATACTCTCTCCGTTCCTTTTTATATGTCACCTGTTTCTATAAATAGTTGATTCATAATACTTGTCATTTTATAAAATCAATGCATAAATTAGCATATTATTCCTTTTTTACCCTAGTGAGTCATTAGCCTTGAAAATATACATTTGACCAACTTAGAAAAGCTAAATGATTCATGTCATTGGTTAAATTAATTAATCAAAATAAATTAATTCATATTCATTGATTGAAAACTTGAGTTCCAAAAAAATTAAATAGGGTAGAAGGGTAAAACAAATCAATTGTTTTTAAATAAGCTGAGTTAAATCAATTGCAAGCTCAAATATTTGCAAGCTCAAAGAGATTTCTAGTGTAATAAGTTTTATTCAAAGTTATTTACATCCTTTTCTAATGTTTCCTTTATTCATCCTAGAAACAAATTGAACAACCAAAAGTATGAAGCATCCTTTTAAATTTTTTTATTTAATTCCACGAATCATTAATTTGCAATGTTATCGTTTGTTTTCCTCAATAATTCTCATAGAAGTAGAAATAATTAATATTCTCATATGCTCATTATGTGATATATTTTTTTTAATTTATCTTAAAAAAAAAAGTAGTGTAATCAAATAACAATCAAACTTTAAATCTCTTTTAAAATTATATTAGACAACAAGTTTCAAAAGCTTATTTTTAAATAAGCTATGTTAAATCAATTGATAACACATAAGATGAAATAGAGTGAGTATGAAAAGTCGTTAAGGTAAGTTTGGAAGAAAATAAAAGACAAATACCTTCTCTGGACTTCAATAATTTTAATTATTTTGAATTTTAATATTTTTTGTAAAATTTCTTTAAAATTAATTATCTAATTTAGATTGTAAAATATAATCTAAAATATTATAAATCTTTATCCCAAAGGATTGAAATTTCATCAAACTCTAAAGACTGATTTCTCTCAAAATTTCAAGTGGGATCTTTTATGAAGAGAGGTAGATGTAATGATAATTGTAATTTGTTATTTTCTGAAATCTACCATACACAAAAGGAGAAGAAAAAATGACACGTGTCAACACCATAAAATTTTTAGATTTTTAAATAATTTTAAATAATTAATAATCATTAATTAAATAATTAAATAAATATATATACATGTCAATAATTAGAATTAGAATGACACATGTCAACTACACAAATTTTTATAATTTTAAAATTTAACTAATTTTAAATAATCAATAATTAATTAATTAATTAAATATTGACATGTGTCAATAATTAAAATTAGACCCATTTATTACTAATCAATTAATTATACGGTAGTTACACAAAATTCAAATACCCAATAATAAATTATTATTAAATAATTTAAATAATCACTAATTAATTAAATAAATATATAAACATGTCAATCTTTGATTTAGACCTATTTAATTCTACGGTATATAAATATAATTTTAAATAATCAATAATAAATAATTATCCATCTATATATATCTATAATCTAATAGAAAAAGTATAAAGGTCATGTGTCAGCGCCATATTTATTCTGACAATATCATTTTAAAAAATAACTTAATTAAAAAAAAAATTATGTATTTATGTTTTGCCGCCCAAAAACCATGTGTCATCACTAGAAATGTTCTAAAAAAGCAGTCAAGTCAATTTGTAGTTTATAATGAGACACGTGGCATGTTAGAATAGCATTTCAAACTAAAAGTTACTGAATAATTAGTTTAGGAATAAATTTCAATTCGATAAAAAAAAACTTTCAATTGAAAACTTCCTCCCATTTACTTACATCATAAAAATGTTTAGTGCATTTTAAAGGAAATCGCTCTTCTTCTCATCATACAACACACAAATTTCTTCCATTAATTATTGAAAGATGGTTTTCCTTATCCGAAAACTCCTTTATAAAAATGGGCTTTTTTACAAACATTCAAATTTTGTGGTTCAATTTCATATATTATATCATTTATGTAGCAAAATATTAACTGAATTTTGCAGGGAATAGAATTCATGTATGCATCCTTACCCAATTCTTAGTAGGTATCAATTATCACACACTTTGTGGTTTATAATTGTCACACATTTTGTGGTTTATAATTTTTTTTTTTTTTATTTATATTTGTTCAGTTCTAATGCTCTATCTACATCAATATTTGAGAACTGTGGATATTATTGTAAGACGAGTCTTGGTGAAATCTCAGTGGGAATTAATTATTTATATTCTTATTTTTAGTCTATCTAATTGTGCTATTATGAGTTTCATGGAGCCTAAACTAGGATGACATTCAAATGTGATAATTATTTATAAATACTTTTATTGAACATATGGTAGGAATTTCAAATAATGATAAGACACGGTGGGTGGGCTGATGTGAGGCAAACGAAAGATTCCCAATAGCATTTACCCAATAGCATTTACGACAAAGTAACTTTGAAAATATTTTCTAGAAAAAATCTAGAGAGCTTTGAAGAGATAAATTATGTTGATCTCTTTTTTAATTAAAGGTGCAGAAAAATATCAATTTTAAAGTTGGGTTACTTCAACACTGAATAGTAAAAGAAAAAAAACTATTTAGACAAAAAAATATTATTTTTGATGTTTTATCTTTTCTCTTGGAGCATTTGAAACAAAGTTACCAAATAATCAATTTATAGATTTTTTATTATTTATTAGTTCGTATGATTTTAACTCAATCTTCTCTATTATTAACAATCTCAATGATATTGTGTATAGTTATTTATATGACAGGATTTTGATCTATAAAATAGAAAGTTCATCAAAATTACTGTTTTTTTTTTCAATTGTCAAAAATTAGTTACTCATTTTATAGCAAAAGTATTGAAGCATAACTTTATACCAGATGATTGGTAATTGGTGAGAAAGTTTGCAGATTTTAATTGATGGTAAAGTTGGTAAAGGTTAGACTTCTTTCTTTTATATTTAAGAAATACCTTAATCCCAAATAGTGAAATTTTTAATTCAACATTTTTTTCATTTTTTTTTTTTTGCAGATTTTTTAAGATAAATGTTATCACTAATTTTAAATGACAGTTCACTAAAGAAGAAACTTATGAGAAGTTTGAAAGTATTGAATCCAAAAAAAATATGATTGAATATAAGAAAATAATTTTAATTATCTACAATTTTATTTTTTTGGGTTTTTTTTTTTAAATTTGCTGAATTCTTTATTCGAAGGCTACTAAGTATTATATATTATTTTGGGGTTTAGAATATTATTACATGCATGTGATTGTTTTTTTTTTTTTTTTGAGAAAATAAGAGATTAAACATGTGATGGGATGCTATTACTAATTTAAAAAATTTTTAAAATCTAGAAGAAGATACATATAAGGAAGGAAGTTGAACACTGACTTACTATATAAAAAAATCGACATTACAATTCATATTGGTAAATCAGTTTAATTAAAGCATAATCAATAGGAAATTTAAAAAAAATATATAAATCATATCAATTAAATCATACATGTAAATCAAAACAAAAGAAATAATAAATAGCATGACAATTTTAATACTATACAACCCTTAATACCGTAAGTCTTTTTATTCATTATGAAATAAATATACTTATAGCAAGAATAAAATCGATATAAAATGAGAAATTGTCTCTTATATTTTAATTATATAAGTGAAATAAATATTTATTTTTCATAGTAATCAACAAAAGTGAATGAGGAGTCTATTTTTATGTGAGTGTTCAACTTTTTTTCCCTCATTATCATCAAAATCAATAATTTTGTATGATAAATTGTACGTGCAATAATGACAAACGCCTTTTAACATAAAAAAAAAAATCAAATTTAATTAAATTAAAAGTTATACAAACTTCAATAAAAATTTATAATTTCAAAAAGTATATTACATTATTTTATTCACGAAAAATAAATTATTATTTTTTTATATTTATGTTTCATTCTTGAATCTTATCAACTTAAAACTTTACATGAATGTATATCTGCTTTTGAATTTGGGTTTAATGATAAAAAAAATTGTCTTGAAATGATTTTAAAAAGTTAATTGATAGATTAAAATTTAAAATTTAAATTTAATACTAAATGATTTTTGAGATGGTTACAATGTTTCCACTATGTCTTGATAGTAGAAGTTTTATTCAACTTTTACTAAACTACGTAATAAACATAATATTGATAGATAACAATTTAATTTTTTTAATTTAATACTTATAATTTTAAAGATGGTTATAATTTTTCCACCTTATCGCAATTGTAGAAGTTTTAAACTACAAAAACATCTTTCTAAAAAATGAGTTATTAATTCTAATCTAATGTAAGTAAAGATAAAATTAATCTTAGTATTTTAACATATTTTAGAGATCAAACAAGTTATATGGTAAAAATTATTATGACCAAAGAGTCATTTCAAGATACAAAATCCTATGAAGAGTAATAAAGCAAATGTGGTCTTAGGATCTTATTGCACCAAATATGTGCATGTGCCATGTCTGGTATTATGAAAATATGTGATATAATATCAATTTAATGAGCTCAAATAAATAAGTTAATTAATATTATTACTTGTAAAATATACATTACTAAATAGACAATATATCTTAATTATTTTAAATTTAAAATATTATTATATTTTAAAATATTCATACAATGAGCGGGTATGTATAGTAATTGTGAATAAAAATTGGAGATAATTGTTAGTACATTGTTTCATCTAATTTTTTTTTGGTTTTTGAGCTCCGATTAAATTCCACTTCCAACGAAATTTTCTTCATATCCAAAACTTCTAAATAAGGACAAAACATTTTCATCATTGTACCACAACTCATGAGATAGATTATTTAATCTAATCAACATTAGAAGAATTTAACAAAAAGCATCATCTCAAGAAGAAGAGAATGTAGCAGGAGACAGGTAACAAGATGCAATTGAAAATGCACCATGCTGTTTAATACTGACAAGTTAATTTATGCTTCGGAAACTTGAACATCCTCACTTTATTAAAAAGAGAGTTCACCATAAGAAGCAACACGTTTTTAACAACCAAAATGATATTCAAAAAGTTTTAGAAAATAAAAGTTGAATAGATCTAACATGTAACAATCCAACAATTGAGTAAACTAACAGAAAATCAGTTCACCACATATAAGATATAAAATAGTTGGCATTGATTCAATTTATGCTTCCCTTGACACGTCCATTGAATATCATTAAATCAATGCACGCAACGCCTCGGAAAGCAATGCTTCACAAACAAAAATTGATCAAACCACATTGGATTGGATTGATAAGTAAAAATAAGAAGAAAGATAGAAAAAAACATTCTTAGAAAATTTTCACAGTGGTATGAGGTGTAGCTTTGTATCCCTTAAATAAGATAGCACAGATTCGGATGAAACCCTAGTTGTTGTCAAATGTTTGGGCCTTGGGCTTAAAACTGGCCCAGATAAACTATCTACTGACTCACTCGATCCAAACAACTGTGTTTAGCCAAATTTGTCCCATTACAATATACAACTTTTATATTAACAATATCAATTAATTAAAAGTTCTGTTATAAACAATTTGGGTGCTAATTACTAACATATCTCGAAAGTTTATCAAATTAAAATTATTCTGAAATTTTTAGAATTGACAGATAAATTGCTCCTTCGCTTGTTACGTAGCAAACAATATATTAGTTATGTATCAGATAGGGGTGTTCAAAATCAAATCTAACTGATAAGTCAACTGCAAAATTGGCTTATTGGGTTATCGAATAAATGGTTGGTAAACGAATTGGAATTTTATAGTTAACTGTTAATTGGTGTGGGGTGGATTATTTAATTTCCTTATCAATAAATCGATAGCCCATCAAGAATTACCATACTTACAATTTTAACTTAGGTATATTAACGTCATTTAATATTTTTCCATAAAATATAATTATATATTGTTTGTCCTAAAATCGTAAAGCCAAAAATTTGAAACCACATATACTTTTTTCTATTATTAACTATTATATTACTATTTATCTATACTTTTTGTAATATAGAAGAATTTTATAATTTAATTGCACTTAAATTAATGAAAAGAAGTCATTTTTAAGGTACATTCATGGAGAAGAAAGGTACATGTTAGTCAATATACTACCCGATAAATGTGAATTCGTTATCGAACAAATTGATATCTTATAGCTTGACTAACATATTAGTTATTTAAAAACTGATATCGAATAGACCAAACGTTAGGGGAAATTATTCGTCTGATCCATAGGATAAGCAGCCCTAGTATCAGATACCTAACTATAAACCAGATTCATTTTGATTTAAGTTTGAAATAATTGAGATTATGTATCAACAATAACAGTTATACTAGATACATAAACAAACAAAGTTGTAATATATCTGATAAAGATGGAGTGATGTATATGAATGTTAAAGAAAGATAGAAGGAATTACATGATTTTCTCATATAATAGTGCAACCCACATGAAAAATTAGTGTTACAGGCCCAAATTATAGGAAAGTAACTAAAATTGTTCATTTTCTTAAGAGAAATGTTCTTAACACCCCCCCCCCCTCCAAATCTATACTCAAAATCCCAACTACACACTTCAACTTTACGGATGTCCTATCATTCCCTAAATATTTTATTTCTCTATTTATTACATATCTGGGTACTGACTTGTCATAGGAGGTGAATACACCTCCTTTAGGCGCGTTAGAAGAGGCAATAATGCTCCAAATGACGAAAAACTACTACACTTGTATAATCTTGGCAACGGTCATCTTTCCCAACTTAAATAAACCCTTGTTCCTTCTTTACCACCATTAATCCTTTTTCCTTCTTAAATATTTTTACGATTTTATTTCAAAAATAGTTAGGGTTTAGTGTTTATGTTCATTTCTACTTCATCTGTAAACTGTAATAGCAAACACAATTAAACATAACACTATCTGTAAACACAACAGCCTAGCCCACAAAATAGAATAGTCAATTGAATAACCAACACAACACCATATATAAACACAACAAAATAGAATAGTCAAGTGAATAACCAACACAACTTAATAGCCAACACAATTGAATCGACAACACAACACCAATTCTAAACAAATCTAAACACAACATCACCATTGATTCATACTTCAACATCACTTTCAATGCTAAAGTAAAGTGACATTCATAAGGCCTCAAATAAGACAGAATTTACCAATAAACAAAACCAAAAATAGTAGGCCCTTAGAGAAATAGTTTGCATGTCTACTGGACTAACATAAAAAGTGCTTAAATACATGCATATCACTACAATTTTCATGGCATCTTTGATGATGATGAAGTGTTATTTTGAATTGAATTATTTGAACTAGTTTTCACTGATAACGCTCAAATAACCATCCAAAACCAATTAAAAGATTGAGGATTGATGTTAGTAAAAAATTCAACAAAGAAAAGAGTCAGGGTCGAATCCCACAGGGAATGATATATTGTAGAGAATTTCTTATCAAGAAATTTGGACTTTAAAGTATCTCATTTGTAATAATAAGACAATTGGGTGGATGGTACCACCAACTTAATATAAAGTTTTGGTTATCAATTATTAAAATTAAACTAAAATTCGAACGAACCAAGAGTTAACAAGGAACCTAGGGGTACGGGGATTGGAAATCAGTGTCACATAAGGGTGATTGTGCTACTCTATAGTGATGAACATTCATGAATAGGCTAAGTCATCATCATTTACGCTAATCATTTTTCGATCTCAAAGCATGTATGCATAAAGTCTCCTTTCAGTCTCATCTATATGTCATTTCTAAACAACCCAGTACCTTAATCTACTCTCTCTTTCAAGAATAGGGCAAATAGATCTGATTCATAACCTCTTTTTCAAGCAAACCATAGACATCAAACCTAAATTTCTAAAATTGAACTAATCACCCACTCCAATTAATCTCTTTCAAGCATCAACCGGAGATCAAAAGTAGGAATTAAATTTGCAATCTTAACCTATAATTTAACATCATGGTTATTAGACCAAATTCATGCATGAACAACAACAAAACAGAGCATAACACAATACCTACTACGTTACATCAACGTCCAACCCCATTTGAGCATCCTAGATCATGGGGCTTTAGCCACCCATCACAAAAAGTAAATAAAGTATATCTTTCATGAAAGCAGGTATGGGTAACTTGAAATCAAGCAATTAAGATTAAACACACTTTGAATTTAACTTCAATTTATCAAATTCAAGCTTCTAATTGCAAAACCTCCAAGAACTAGAAAAAATGTCCTTTCAAAGGTAAAGTATTCTCACTTCTCAAAACTTACTTAGTAGTCTATCTCTCTAAACTCACTAATTGAACTCCCTTAAAATTTTACCCTTTGGACTATTTATAGTTTCAAAAAATTTAGCCCGAAAATCCACTTTATAACTGATTGGGTGACGTTATTCAGATTGGCCAAGATTGATCGGTGACTCGCCCTTCGCTCCTCGAATCACCTTTTGATGCTTTAAGCTTTAGGTGTTTAAATCTTTGTCACGATCCAAGGGTACCCCCTAGACTTAACATGACATATGGACTCCCAAAACAGACTCAAGTAAGCCACTTAGCTTATCATCATCACATAAGTATAGAATAATAAAGAATAAAACACAATTATAAGTCTTTATGAAATCTTTCATAAAAGTAAAGCGGAAATCTAGACATTGTCTCAACAAGCCATCTACTACAATCGGAGTCTCAAAATACTAGGGTCACAACCCTTACAATAGAGAATATAAGAATGTCTAGTACGGCTAAAGAAATGTAAACAACAATAAAGCTCTTGTCCTCGGATCCATAAGGACATACCACAAGCTTGAAGAGTAGTCAACCCAAGCTTGAACTCAAATGAATCGCTTTAAACACCGGAACCTACATTTTGTAGAAAAATATAGAAGGAATATGGGTTAGTACAAAAATGCACCAAGTATGGCAACTATGCATAAAAACCATTTAAGATGCTAAAAAGGGACAATTTAGTTGAAAACTATGCATTTGATCAAGTTCATGAACTATCATAGAAATAAGTACAAAAGCATAAGATACATGCATATCCAACATATTGATCATCTCAACATAAAGGAAACAAACCATAAGAACCATGAAAGCAACCTTGTACAATGTATGGACAAGGTCCCATACCCCTATCCACACTAAGGAATACTCATTAAGTGATTATAGTTCATAACTCCAATTCTAGTTCATTCTATCATAGTGGGATTAGCTTTAACCGACATAGACCATGAGAGTCAATTCATGGAATTCGATGTCTACCCCACATCGAAAAGGGATTGTCCTCCTTACTTAAGGTAGAACTAAAACTCTTAGCTTACGTGGATCCACTAACTAAAGACCTATGTGGGCACATAGTTTATGGGATAAGCATATTGCTTCTACAAACCCGGACTCAACTGTGGTATGAGGTTTCCATCTCATGAGACAACTACTTTGAGAACCCAGACTCAACTAGTGTAAAAGGAACCTAATGTGGGAAGCCGAACTCAACTAGTGTAGAAGCTTCCATCTCATAATCATATCCTCTCGGTGCTAAGCATTCATTCCCATTGAGTTTATACTAAGTTTTTACTTAGATTGATAATTAAGGAAGAATGTCTTGACACTCAATCCAACAAACTCATTCTCAAGCTCCTAGATTCAATAGGTGAGACTAGTCTACAAACCTAAGAATCATTGCATGTGGCAAACCTTTCACATTATACTTTATCCATACCTAAGTGTGTACATGAGGATAATCATCCAATCAACACAACAATTAGATTGTAATGTAGTTACTTTACTCTCAAAGCAATCCAATTGTATACACACAAATCACATACATATAGTCAATACTCATGTTTTGCCCTTCAAGGTTATAGATCACATTCAACCAATCAATCTAGGATGACTGCATTACATATAGATGGAGACATGATTAAATGAACTAATCTACTATAAGCACAACTTCATGATTACTACAATTCACCCAATTCACAAGTCACAAACTAAGGTTAGGGGGAATACATTGATTCATGGGGATTTTCTCATGAAAATAATTATAATCAACAATTCATTCATAATATACATTAACTAAATCAATGAAAACGTTTTGAGAAGAATCCATGATTTAGAATAGAAACCCTAGGTTTTTGGAAACTTTATTACTTTGAAATAGAGAATTTTAAGGACTCCATGGTTGAAAAGTTAACCATGAATGAAAGTCACCATACCTTAGGGAGATTTTCGTCACAAAATTGGAGAGAAAAGGTTGCTTCTTGATCCTTAGACTTGACCTTGTTCTTCTTCTTCAATGGAATTTCCAGAGACAGAATATTTGGGGAAGTTTTGATTTAGTTTGGGAATTTATGATTATGACTTTAGATGGGTTATTTTAGGTGAGAAAATACTTATATAGTCCTTTAAAATAAGCTTAAAACGACATCACATAACTATTAGTTAATTAGGAAATTACTAAAGACTCCCTAGACTCAACTGCCAAAAGGCAGTTTTAGTGGTGATCCACAATTAGGGACCTACGGATCGTGGGTGGGACCACGACACGTGCTGGTAATTCATGGTTTGTGGCTGGGAGGTGGTTTTTGGGGCCTTAACCTACGGAGGCAGGCCATGTGGCGTGGACCCATCCACGAGGCTTGGGTCATGCCCGTGGCTACTGCCTTGGGCAAATTCCACAAGGACTCACCCACGCTGCCCCCCTACGGGGCGTAAGTTGATCCACGTGGCATGGAACCCACTCGTGGGTCACTGCCTGGCAGCCCTAAGGGTTTTTTCCTTAAGGACCCAAGGTTGGTCCTTGACGTTTAAGGCTTGACCTTCTTACACCAAACCATGAATTTTTAGGCATCTTTTAGGCTCTAATTCTAACGTCAAGCTCTAACTTAGCCTACTCGTTTTAGGTTAGCTACTAGTTTAGTCATGAATTTTTTGGAATGTTACAATCTTAGTTGGCGAACT
>CM073601.1:33923496-33950996 GCA_037074985.1 Solanum bulbocastanum
CGATAAATTTAATTTATCAAATTAAACTTCTATTGACGTGTAATTATATATATATTAACTTGATTGATAAATTTAATTTATTAAATTAAACTTCTATTGACGTGTAATAATATATATATATATATATATATATATATATATATATATATATTAACTTGATCGATAAATTTAATTTATTAAATTAAACTTTTATTGACGTGTAATTTAATATATATATATATATATATATATATTAACTTGATCGATAAATTTAATTTATCAAATTAAACTTCTATTGACGTGTAATTATATATATATTAACTTGATTGATAAATTTAATTTATTAAATTAAACTTCTATTGACGTGTAATAATAATATATATATATATATATATATATATTAACTTGATCGATAAATTTAATTTATTAAATTAAACTTCTATTGACGTATAATTATATATATATATTTATTAAATTAAATTTTTCATATATATATATATATATATATAATTTTAATTAATAAAACTAATTTCTCTCACTTCTCTCTCACTCTCACTCTCACTCTCTCTCTTCCGCACTCACTCTCACTCTCGCGATTCCGATCGGTGCCAGGCAGCAACTCCGACCGGCGCCGCCGCTACAACACCGACCGGCGCCACGCCACCAGCCCAGCAGCGGAAGGTCGTGGGCAAGCAGCAGATCGGTCAGCCGCGGCAGCGCAGCTCGCACCAGCAGCAGGTCGACCACGCCGGCGCCGCCTCCATCCCGACCCATTCTCCTTCTCCTTTAATTCAAGGTTAGGGTTTCATAATATTATTTTTAATTTCTTTCAATTTGAGTATTTAATTTGTTAATTAGTATATTGAATTAGTTTATAATTGATTGATTGTTAGTTAGTAAGGGAATGATTTAGGATTTTTGATTGTTAGTTTGAATTAGGGATTATTTGATTGTTAGTTTGTGTTTGTTGATTGTGAATTGAAATTTTAATGTTAGGGTTAGTTTAAATTAGGGTATCTTAGAATTTGTTTGAAATTTGGTATTTCTTGAGTTAATTAGTTTGATTTTGGAATTGCATGCAAGATTAGATTGAATTAGGGTATTTAAGGAGTTGTTTGAATTTGGGTGTTATTTGAGTTAGTTTGAATTATTATTGAGATTTTAAGACTAGTAGTTTGAATTTGGGATTAGGAATAGCTAGCTAGTTGAATTTAGGATTTTAGCACTATTTAGATTTTGGGATTTTAAGACTAGTTTGAATTTGTGATTTTAAGACTAGTTTGAAATTTGAATTTATGACTAGTTTGAATTTATTATTGAGATTTTAGGACTACTAATAGTTTGAATTTGGGATTTTAGCACTATAGTTTGAATTTGAAATTTTAGAGATTTGAATTACAACTTAATTAAAACTTATAATTAATTAGAACTTGAATTTACTTTAAATTGAACTTAATTAGGAATATGAACTTGAAATTAGATTGGGGTAGTTGGAACTAATTAGCTTGAATATATAACTAATTAAGTTTAATTAAAAATTAGATATGAACTTGAATTGAAACTTCAACTTATTAAGACTTAAATATATATATATATATATATATATATATATATATATATATAAAACTAATATTCTTGGATTTGAAGTTTATATGTAACTAATTTAAGGACTTTTTGTGCTAGGCAACTGAGGAAGCTCAACATAAAAAAAAGTTGATACAAAACTATATTGCTTCTTTCACAAAGTGGAGATAAGGTTGGTGCTTCTAAGTTTCTTAAGTTCAAGTACAACTGCATGTTTTTAATAATGTGTTTGTGTCCTTCAAGTATTAATACTTAGCTTTAATTTTGTGATAATGTGTTTGTTAAGCATAAGTATCAACACTAGTTGATCCTATTGATGACAAAATTGATTTTCTTGCAAGATCGATTTGTGTCCATCTAGTGTTGACACTTAGCTTTAATTTTGTGATAATGTGTTTGTTAAGCATAAGTACCAACACTAGTTGATCCTATTGATGACAAAATTGATTTTCTTGCAAGATCGATTTGTGTCCATCTAGTGTTGGCACTTAGCTTTAATTTTGTGATAATGTGTTTGTTAAGCATAAGTACCAACACTAGTTGATCCTATTGATGACAAAATTGATTTTCTTGCAAGATCGATTTATGTCCATCTAGTGTTGACACTTAGCTTTAATTTTGTGATAATGTGTTTGTTAAGCATAAGTACCAACACTAGTTGATCCTATTGATGACAAAATTGATTTTCTTGCAAGATCGATTTGTGTCCATCTAGTGTTGGCACTTAGCTTTAATTTTGTGATAATGTGTTTGTTAAGCATAAGTACCAACACTAGTTGATCCTATTGATGACAAAATTGATTTTCTTGCAAGATCGATTTATGTCCATCTAGTGTTGACACTTAGCTTTAATTTTGTGATAATGTGTTTGTTAAGCATAAGTACCAACACTAGTTGATCCTATTGATGACAAAATTGATTTTCTTGCAAAATCGATTTGTGTCCATCTAGTGTTGACACTTAGCTTTAATTTTGTGATAATGTGTTTGTTAAGTCGTTTGAATATGCTAAGATAAATAATGTGGTTTAGTTAGTGGATTGATTGTTGGTTTAAGTCTAAACTAAACTAGTTTAGGTTGTTAAGTTGTGTGAATATGCTAAGATTAATAATGTGGTTTAGTTGGTGGATTGATTGTTGGTTTAAGTCTAAACTAAACTAGTTTAGGTTGTTAAGTTGTGTGAATATGCTAAGATTAATAATGTGGTTTAGTTGGTGGATTGATTGTTGCTTTTAAGTCTAAACTAAACTTGTTTATGTTGTTAAGTTGTGTGAATATGCTAAGATTAATAATGTGGTTTAGTCGGTGGATTGGTTGTTGGTTTAAGTCTAAACTAAACTAGTTTAGGTTGTTAAGTTGTGTGAATATGCTAAGATTAATAATGTGGTTTAGTTGGTGGATTGATTGTTGGTTTAAGTCTAAACTAAACTAGTTTAGGTTGTTAAGTTGTGTGAATATGCTAAGATTAATAATGTGGTTTAGTTGGTGGATTGATTGTTGATTTAAGTCTAAACTAAACTAGTTTAGGTTGTTAAGTTGTGTGAATATGCTAAGATTAATAATGTGGTTTAGTTGGTGGATTGATTGTTTATTTAAGTCTAAACTAAACTAGTTTAGGTTGTTAAGTTGTGTGAATATGCTAAGATTAATAATGTGGTTTAGTTGGTGGATTGGTTGTTGGTTTAAGTCTAAACTAAACTAGTTTATGTTGTTAAGTTGTGTGAATATGCTAAGATTAATAATGTGGTTTAGTTGGTGGATTGGTTGTTTTTTTAAGTCTAAACTAAACTAGTTTATGCTGTTAAGTTGTGTGAATATGCTAAGATTAATAATGTGGTTTAGTTGGTGGATTGATTGTTGGTTTAAGTCTAAACTAAACTAGTTTAGGTTGTTAAGTTGTGTGAATATGCTAAGATTAATAATGTGGTTTAGTTGGTGGATTGATTGTTGATTTAAGTCTAAACTAAACTAGTTTAGGTTGTTAAGTTGTGTGAATATGCTAAGATTAATAATGTGGTTTAGTTGGTGGATTGATTGTTGATTTAAGTCTAAACTAAACTAGTTTAGGTTGTTAAGTTGTGTGAATATGCTAAGATTAATAATGTGGTTTAGTTGGTGGATTGATTGTTGGTTTAAGTCTAAACTAAAGTAGTTTATGTTGTTAAGTTGTGTGAATATGCTAAGATTAATAATGTGGTTTAGTTGGTGGATTGGTTGTTTTTTTAAGTCTAAACTAAACTAGTTTATGTTGTTAAGTTGTGTGAATATGCTAAGATTAATAATGTGGTTTAGTTGGTGGATTGATTGTTGATTTAAGTCTAAACGAAACTAGTTTAGGTTGTTAAGTTGTGTGAATATGCTAAGATTAATAATGTGGTTTAGTTGGTGGATTGATTGTTGATTTAAGTCTAAACTAAACTAGTTTAGGTTGTTAAGTTGTGTGAATATGCTAAGATTAATAATGTGGTTTAGTTGGTGGATTGATTGTTGATTTAAGTCTAAACTAAACTAGTTTAGGTTGTTAAGTTGTGTGAATATGCTAAGATTAATAATGTGGTTTAGTTGGTGGATTGGTTGTTGGTTTAAGTCTAAACTAAACTAGTTTATGTAGTTAAGTTGTGTGAATATGCTAAGATTAATAATGTGGTTTAGTTGGTGGATTGGTTTTTTTTTTAAGTCTAAACTAAACTAGTTTATGTTGTTAAGTTGTGTGAATATGCTAAGATTAATAATGTGGTTTAGTTGGTGGATTGATTGTTGGTTTAAGTCTAAACTAAACTAGTTTAGGTTGTTAAGTTGTGTGAATATGCTAAGATTAATAATGTGGTTTAGTTGGTGGATTGATTGTTGATTTAAGTCTAAACTAAACTAGTTTAGGTTGTTAAGTTGTGTGAATATGCTAAGATTAATAATGTGGTTTAGTTGGTGGATTGATTGTTGATTTAAGTCTAAACTAAACTAGTTTAGGTTGTTAAGTTGTGTGAATATGCTAAGATTAATAATGTGGTTTAGTTGGTGGATTGATTGTTGATTTAAGTCTAAACTAAACTAGTTTAGGTTGTTAAGTTGTGTGAATATGCTAAGATTAATAATGTGGTTTAGTTGGTGGATTGATTGTTGATTTAAGTCTAAACTAAACTAGTTTAGGTTGTTAAGTTGTGTGAATATGCTAAGATTAATAATGTGGTTTAGTTGGTGGATTGATTGTTGGTTTAAGTCTAAACTAAACTAGTTTATGTTGTTAAGTTGTGTGAATATGCTAAGATTAATAATGTGGTTTAGTTGGTGGATTGGTTGTTTTTTTAAGTCTAAACTAAACTAGTTTATGTTGTTAAGTTGTGTGAATATGCTAAGATTAATAATGTGGTTTAGTTGGTGGATTGATTGTTGGTTTAAGTCTAAACTAAACTAGTTTAGGTTGTTAAGTTGTGTGAATATGCTAAGATTAATAATGTGGTTTAGTTGGTGGATTGGTTGTTGGTTTAAGTCTAAACTAAACTAGTTTATGTTGTTAAGTTGTGTGAATATGCTAAGATTAATAATGTGGTTTAGTTGGTGGATTGGTTGTTGCTTTTAAGTCTAAACTAAACTTGTTTATGTTGTTAAGTTGTGTGAATATGCTAAGATTAATAATGTGGTTTAGTTGGTGGATTGGTTGTTGGTTTAAGTCTAAACTAAACTAGTTTAGGTTGTTAAGTTGTGTGAATATTCTAAGATTAATAATGTGGTTTAGTTGGTGGATTGGTTGTTGGTTTAAGTCTAAACTAAACTAGTTTATGTTGTTAAGTTGTGTGAATATGCTAAGATTAATAATGTGGTTTAGTTGGTGGATTGGTTGTTTTTTTAAGTCTAAACTAAACTAGTTTATGTTGTTAAGTTGTGTGAATATGCTAAGATTAATAATGTGGTTTAGTTGGTGGATTGATTGTTGGTTTAAGTCTAAACTAAACTAGTTTAGGTTGTTAAGTTGTGTGAATATGCTAAGATTAATAATGTGGTTTAGTTGGTGGATTGATTGTTGATTTAAGTCTAAACTAAACTAGTTTATGTTGTTAAGTTGTGTGAATATGCTAAGATTAATAATGTGGTTTAGTTGGTGGATTGATTGTTGGTTTAAGTCTAAACTAAACTAGTTTAGGTTGTTAAGTTGTGTGAATATGCTAAGATTAATAATGTGGTTTAGTTGGTGGATTGATTGTTGATTTAAGTCTAAACTAAACTAGTTTAGGTTGTTAAGTTGTGTGAATATGCTAAGATTAATAATGTGGTTTAGTTGGTGGATTGGTTGTTGATTTAAGTCTAAACTAAACTAGTTTAGGTTGTTAAGTTGTGTGAATATGCTAAGATTAATAATGTGGTTTAGTTGGTGGATTGATTGTTGATTTAAGTCTAAACTAAACTAGTTTAGGTTGTTAAGTTGTGTGAATATGCTAAGATTAATAATGTGGTTTAGTTGGTGGATTGGTTGTTGGTTTAAGTCTAAACTAAACTAGTTTATGTTGTTAAGTTGTGTGAATATGCTAAGATTAATAATGTGGTTTAGTTGGTGGATTGGTTGTTTTTTTAAGTCTAAACTAAACTAGTTTATGTTGTTAAGTTGTGTGAATATGCTAAGATTAATAATGTGGTTTAGTTGGTGGATTGATTGTTGATTTAAGTCTAAACTAAACTAGTTTAGGTTGTTAAGTTGTGTGAATATGCTAAGATTAATAATGTGGTTTAGTTGGTGGATTGATTGTTGATTTAAGTCTAAACTAAACTAGTTTAGGTTGTTAAGTTGTGTGAATATGCTAAGATTAATAATGTGGTTTAGTTGGTGGATTGGTTGTTGGTTTAAGTCTAAACTAAACTAGTTTATGTTGTTAAGTTGTGTGAATATGCTAAGATTAATAATGTGGTTTAGTTGGTGGATTGGTTGTTGGTTTAAGTCTAAACTAAACTAGTTTATGTTGTTAAGTTGTGTGAATATGCTATGATTAATAATGTGGTTTAGTTGGTGGATTGGTTGTTGGTTTAAGTCTAAACTAAACTAGTTTATGTTGTTAAGTTGTGTGAATATGCTAAGATTAATAATGTGGTTTAGTTGGTGGATTGATTGTTGGTTTAAGTCTAAACTAAACTAGTTTTGGTTGTTAAGTTGTGTGAATATGCTAAGATTAATAATGTGGTTTAGTTGGTGGATTGATTGTTGATTTAAGTCTAAACTAAACTAGTTTAGGTTGTTAAGTTGTGTGAATATGCTAAGATTAATAATGTGGTTTAGTTGGTGGATTGATTGTTGATTTAAGTCTAAACTAAACTAGTTTAGGTTGTTAAGTTGTGTGAATATGCTAAGATTAATAATGTGGTTTAGTTGGTGGATTGGTTGTTGGTTTAAGTCTAAACTAAACTAGTTTAGGTTGTTAAGTTGTGTGAATATGCTAAACTAAGATAGTAAATTGTTATATTGTTTAAACAAGTTAAACTAAATAATTATTTATAATATAATTGAATATCTATATTTTTGTAGATGGATCATCGTTTGTGGATGTATAATATGCATTATGAAAATGGTGCTGGATTGAAACCTGAGTTTATTGACGGTGTTAGAAATTTTATTGAACATGCATTGACACTTGACATTTTCAAGAATAATGGATTGGTTAGGTGTCCTTGTAGTGCATGTAAGTGCTTAAAATTTTTTAAACCAGATACAATTATGGTTCATCTGTACCGTAATGGATTTAAGCCTAGATATTTTGTATGGATTGATCATGGAGAAAGTGATGGATTGGATGGTTTGTTTTATAATTCGATGCCTGTGGATGTATATAATATGGTTGCACCAGATGGCCAAATTAGGGTTGAACAGGTTAGGGTTGAACACGATAGGGTTGAACGTGATAGGATTCATGAAATGATCAATGATGCTTTCGGAGTTCAAGGTGGGATGGAACCGGAACAATATTTTGATGAAGCTCCTAATGAAGAAGCAAGACGCTTTTATGATCAATTAGAAGAGTCTAGTCGTCCACTATGCGAAGGGAGTCCGCATTCTGCTTTGTCAGTTGCAGTTAGATTAATGAATATTAAATCAGATTGGAATGTTCCTAATGCTGCTATGGACTCAATGGTTGATCTTTTGGGTGAACTAGTTAATCCGGAGTTTAACATACCAAAGAACTTCTATCAGGCAAAGCGTTTGGTGTCCAAGTTAGGATTGACGTATGATAGAATTCATTGTTGTGTTAATGGCTGCATGTTGTTTTACAAGACTGATAATGAATTAGAAAATTGTAAGTTTTGTGGACATGTTCGTTATAAGAGGACTCCGGCTGGAAAGATGGTCCCAGTTCAAGCGATGCATTATCTACCTCTCATTCCTAGGTTAAAGAGGTTGTATGCATCGATGAGGTCTGCCCCACATATGAGATGGCATCGTGAATATAGAAGGCCGCCGGGTGTCTTGTCTCATCCATCTGATGGTGAAGCATGGAAGCATTTTGATAATATATATCCTGATTTTGCTAGTGAACCAAGAAATGTTAGATTGGGGTTGTGTTCAGATGGCTTCACACCATTCTCTAATAATGCTTCGCCTTATTCATGTTGGCCGGTATTTCTTACTCCGTATAATCTTCCTCCTGAAATGTGCATGACCAGTCCCTACATCTTTCTAAGTTGTGTTATTCCAGGTCCCCGTAATCCAAAAAGTTTGATTGATGTCTATCTACAACCATTGATAGATGAGCTCAAACAATTGTGGTTTGAAGGCGTTTTAACTTATGATATATCAACTAAGCAGAATTTCGTTTTGCGTGCTTCTTTAATGTGGACTATTAATGATTTTCCTGCATACGGGATGTTGTCTGGTTGGATGACAGCTGGAAAGCTAGCATGTCCGTATTGCATGGAAAATAGCAAGGCATTCACTTTAAAGCATGGAAGAAAAAATACATGGTTTGATTGTCATCGCCAGTTCTTGCCAATGGACCATGACTTTAGAAAGATGAAAAATGCATTTAGGAAAAATAAGGTTGAAAGTGACCCCCCACCTCCAGTACTCACAGGGCATCAAATTTGGGAGAGAGTTTCTCAATTACCTAAAGTTACAGAAGCTCCACTTTCTAGACTTCTTGGATATGGTATTGAACATAATTGGACCAAACAAAGCATATTTTGGGAGTTGCCGTATTGGAAGGACAATCTGCTACGACATAATCTAGATGTGATGCACATTGAAAAAAATTACTTTGACAATTTGTTTAACACAGTGATGGATGTTAAGGGTAAGACAAAAGACAATCCAAAAGCTAGAATGGACATAAAGGAATATTGTCGAAGAAAAGAGTTATGGCTGCAGGAATTACAGAATGGTAAAATAGTTAAGCCCAAAGCCAGCTTTTCATTCACATTGGATGAGAAACGTGAAATTATTCAGTGGGTTAAAAATTTGAGGATGCCCGAGGGCTATGCTTCGAATTTAGGAAAGCGGGCAGATATGAATGAAGGAAAATTGATAGGTATGAAAAGTCATGATTGTCATGTGTTCATGGAAACTTTAATTCCTATCGCTTTTAGCCATCTACCCGAAAGGATATGGAAACCAATCACAGAAATAAGTCTTTTTTTAAAAGATTTATGTTCTAGAAAGTTGTTGGAGAGTAGTTTAGACAGGATGGAGGAAAATATTCTTGTTACTACTACTAAATTGGAGAAGATATTTCCATGTGGTTTCTTTGATGTGATGGAGCATCTTCCAATTCACCTTGTACAAGAGCCTCGCCTCGGAGGTCCGGTTCAAACAAGATGGATGTATCCATTTGAGAGGTATCCATTTGAAATATTTTCTAAGTTATATATATTCGCCAAGTATTTTATATATTAACATATATATACATATATACATGCAGAAAAATTGGTAGTTCGAAGCAAACGATTAAACAAAAGGGAAGGATCGAAGGATCATTTGTTCAAGGTCATATTGGGAGAGAAACTGCTGATTTTTATTCTTATTACTTTGGTTATGATGTGTTATGTAGGAGAAACAGGCCTAATCGCAATGATGAAGGCGATAGTGATCCTTTATTTCCACCGATATCAATTTTTAATCAAAATGGTAGAGGATCTAAAAAGCGTGGAAAGCGAGGCTTCACTGATATGGAAATGCAATCAGCTGTGACACATGTTTTGCTTAATTGTCCAGAGATTCAATCATATGTCAAGTAAGTGTTAAAAATATGTTATTAAATTATATACTAATAAGTGATCATTAATTAACGAAACACTTGAATGTAAAATGATCAGCTTGTTCGTAAACACATGGGGTAATGAAGCCATCTATACAGAATTTTCCAAATGGCTGAGGAACTATGTAAGTGTGCAATCACTAAGTATTTAATAATATATTCATGTTATACTAAATTATATTACTTGAAATAACAATCACGTAGGTTTACGATGAATACTCAAGTGTCCAACATTTGCAATTAGTGAAAGAAGTAGCACTTGGACCTGAATCTCAAGTACTGACAATGAATAAGTATTGTGTCAATGGTTTTAAGTTTCAAACTGAAGAAGTTTCTAGGAACAAGAAAACAAATAATAGCGGTGTCTACATACAAGGTAATGCTGATGGTACCGGTCAAACTATTGAATATTATGGTGTCATTCAAGAGATTATTGAACTGAGGTATTCAGGTTGGCCTAACAAGAAGATTGTATTGTTTCGGTGTGAGTGGTTTGACCCATCACATAGAGGCACAAAGATGGACCATCAACATAATATAATTGAAGTTAAGCACACTAGGAAATACAGAAGTTATGATCCTTTTATTATTGCACAAAATGCTAAACAAGTGTATTACGCTTCATATCCATTGCGTAGAGACAAAGCTGATTGGTGGGTTGTTATTAAAAGTAAGCCTGTCGGAAGAATTGAAACTGACAATGTCTTAGATGTGGCATATCAAAATGATGTTGCAATTGTTCAACAAGAAGTTGATGTTGAATTGGAAACCACACTACAACATCCTCAACACATATTAGAAGAAGTATCTGATGATGACATACTGAATGCTGGGGAAGAAATATTCGAGAATGAGGAAAATGAATCATTAGATGACGAAGAATGGGACGATAATGAAAATGAAACAACCGAGGAGGAAGAATGGGAAAATGATGGAATTGAAACAAGCGAGGAGGAATAGTGTAGAATGAAAGCTAGCTAGTATATATGTAAGTGTATTTTGCTAATTTTATTTAATTTATAATTTTTATATATATTATACATGTAAATTTGCATACAGATGTCATCAAGCGGTGACAATGATAAACATCAGCAGAATCTTCGAGTTAGCCAGACTAAACTGGCTAAGAAGAAGAAGTCTAGGAGGCCGATAGATCCCGAGGATATTGCAGGATCTATTTCTTCTGCGCCAGAGCGCATCAGCCATGATACTCATTTATTTGCTGTTCCGTTTGGTACGGCTGATCCTCGACAATATTATCCTAATTACCGTCGACCACTTGGTACTTCATCTACTTCACAGCCATTGCCTGCACGACGCTATGAGGACCTACCTTTACAGGCTATTCGTCGAGCACGACCCTTATCGGCCGGTAGTATTCCATCTCCCACAGGTACATCTTCTCAGTTATCTGCCATGAGGCTTGGAGATTCTAATAGCGAGCAATCAGATGCTATGGCCGATACCCCTCCATTGACTCAGCATTTTGTGCATCCTAACGTACGACCCTCGTCTACATCTACACCTAGTGCTACACCACATCATACGATGTCTGCTCTAGCTCCTGGCCAAAAGGACAGACTTGGTAGAGTCATGATTGAGCCCGATGGATCATCGTAAGTTTGTTTTGTTATCTATTTGTTAGTTTATTTTATTTATATCTTATACTTTAATATATTATTCATGAACTAACATATTTATTATGTGTTTTACAGGTGGTATCCTGCAAAGGATGCTGCCCAGGCTTTAAAAGAATGTGTTAGAAGACTCTATACACAGGCTTATCACTCTTGGACCGAGATTCCAAACAGTATACGCCAGGCGATGTTTAATAACTTTAAGGTATATATTTTTTAGTTAAGTTTAGTATACTTTACTTTTTTTTACTATCGATATAATTAACGTTATTCAATTTTTTTTTTAGACTATGTGTACTTGGGAGTCGAGGTACAATTTGGTCATTGCGACCACATTTGAGAGAAAGGCATCCACCAGACTGTCTGCCTGGCTAAAGAGAGTTCGGGATTATGGTGTACGTCCCGGTTGGATGTTACCTAATGTTTTTGATGAATTGAGTGTGTATTGGAAAACAGACGAGTTTATGGCAATATCAGATCAAGCCACAAAGGCTAGAGGCAGTCTTAAAGGTGGCTCGTTGCACACCGGAGGTGCAAAGACGGTTGGAACAATTGCACGAGAGATGGTAAGTTCTTATTTAAACTTTTAAATAAATAATTAGTTGATTTATATATATCGTTATAAATTTCAAATTTTTTTTTGTAGGAAAAAGAATTGGGACGCCCTCCCATTGAACCAGAGGTTTTCAAGAAGACTCATGTAAGGAAGAAAAAAAATGAATCGGATCCAGATGTGTGGGTGGAGGAAAGGGCCGAACGAACTTTTGTAAGTTATTTACTATGAATAATATATATATTAATAGTGAATATATAATATATTAATGTCAATTTTTATATTTAATATGCAGAATGACTTTCAACACTACGTCGCTGAGAATCTAGATAGTTCGGTCCAATTGACCCCTGAACTGTCCACTCAGATTTGGAAAGAAAAAGTGGTAGGGGGGACACACAAGGGTAGATGCTATGGTTTAGGCTCTCGAAATGATGTTAGACGACTCCTGTCAGGCTTAGAAGGTATTGGATCGTCACGTCAAGCCGAGGCACTTGACGCTGTTCAAATTGCTGCTATGTCGGATCAAATAGCTAAACTTACAGCAGCACTAGCAGAGTCGGAGCAAAGAAGAGTAGCTGAACAAAAAAACATGAATGAAACTGTTCAGCAAATCAAAGAACAAGTGATGAACCTCGCTCGTCGACCTAATACTTCGGCTCCTGATGACACCGACGACGAGAGTGATGATGATGATTATGTAGATCTCACTCCCTAGTTTATATCTTTGGACATTTATAAACTTTTTTAAACAAATATTGAAAGATTTTATAATTTTATAATTTATGATTTATGTACTTTTGAATGTTATTTTATATTTTGTTTAGATTGTTATAATTGTGTGTTTGATTGGGCTGAATACTGTAGTATTGAATTGAATTGAATACAATTGAACTTCATTTGCAGGTGGGCAGCAGAAACTTTCACGTTTCTGCTGCCAAAAATAAAGCAGGAAAAGCGACGGACTGCGTCGTTTTGTCCGTCGCTTTTCTGGGTTTTATTTTTTAAAAATTCCAGAAAAGCGACGGACAGCGTGGTTTTGTCCGTCGCTTTTTTGGAAAAATTCCCAGAAAAGCGACGGACAAAACCACTCAGTCCGTCGCTTTTTAGGAATTTTTTTTTAAAAAAAATTCCGGAAAAGCGACGGACAGCGTCTCAATTTAGAAATAAAAAAAAAAAAAACAAAAGAGACGGAGTCCGTCGCTATTTTGAAAAAAATAAAAAAAATCAAATTTCCAAAAATAGACGCTGTCCGTCGCTTTTTGGAAAGCGTCGAGCTAAAAAGCGACGGAACTGATTGCGTCGCTTTTCCGTCGATTTTGACGCGAAAAGCGACGCAGTCCGTCGCTTTCTGGCGTCTTTTTTTTAAATTATTTTAGTAGTGATTCTAATAGCGTTAAGAAACATTTCCCCCATTGTCTTCATCTTCTTTCCACTAGTAATCATTTATCACACTTACAAGAAAAACTTCTATCGAAAAAAATTAATCAACCTAGCTGGAATTTTTTTTTCAATGGAAATAATGGAGCTTCGCCGGATTATTTGAAAAAAAAAAAAGAAGAAGGAAAAAGCAGAAAAGAATTTGAGAATTGGAGAGGGTGAGAGAGAAAGGTGGAGGGGGTGGGGTGTGTAAAGAATGATGAATAGTTGCAGGGAAGATGGGGGAGAAGACAGAAATGTTCTTGTCTTTTTATAATTAATTAATTATTAATTTATTTAGGTGTATAAGTTGAAAAGAAAAAAAAATATTTTTTCAAATTCCTTTACACGCATAAAGAGGATGAAATACACCCTTTTGCCATGTCAGCCTTTTGTGTCTACTAGGAATCACTTTTGAACATTTAAGGTGTTTAATAGGTACTAACCATAGTTGATGTGTCGAAGTAAAATATGCGGACAACTTTAAGGGGTCTTAGATGACTTAAACCTATTATTTTTTCAATTCTCCTCAATTTTTCATTCCGTACATAAGCAATAACTTCCACCATTGATTGCTCAACTGATACAACACGCTCACACATATTTTCCAAATTCCCATCATTAGAAGTACTCGATACATTTTAAACATAATTCTCACAAGGTTGGATAATATTGTGACCACCCAAATATTCATCATCCGCGCTCTCTATTCCTAAAGTGATGACAATCATACCTTTCCATTGGACCTTCAAGAAATAGATGATCGTGTCCTTTACTTCATCTGTTTATGGCTTAAGTGTTGTCATGTAATTCTGTTCCATCTTGCAGATAGTAGGGCTAAGTATAGGTGCACAATCTAAAAAAATATATAAATATTACACAACGTTCACTAATTTAAAAATATTGTTAGATAATAACAAATAAATGTATACCTTCGTACTTCTTCCTTTGTACTTAAATGGTCACCTTCAACTATATTATCACTCATTTAATATTAATACATAAATAACATATATATACACTTTTGTTCAAAACTATCCACCCCAAAAAGTAGGGGAATAACATATATACTTTTGTTCTCGTACTTTATGTCTCAATGTTGCATTGTAGAATTAGAAAAGAGTTGTATTGACCTGTTTAAATAATTTTACAGATCTGCTTTCCCATGCTGGTAGTGTTTTCCAAAATAATATAAAATATGTGAAAATGAGGTTATTATTCTATAAAATGTCGAACCAAATAAACAATAGTAGCGTAGATTCTACGATTTAATAATTTTTTTTTAAAAAAAAAAAACTAGTAAGTAACAATCTGTTATGCGGTGATTTATAGCATCGATCGTTATGTAAAAATTACTTACTTTACGATCAATTTATATTATAAAATATTTTAGTTCATGTATTGTTAATATAATTATTCTTCTTTCATATTTTATGCCTCACGAAATAATATGTCAGCTTTCCCTAGCTTACTAATTAGCTTATTATCTAGAACCGCCAGCCAAATGCTATATAAGATTAATATTTCTTTACAACCAACCAAACATTACATATAATTGGTCACTCCAACTAATTATTTTATTTGATTCACAAGGCGAACCCTCCCCCACCCCCTCCCAAAATAGTCGTATGGAATGGAATGTTTGTGAAATTGTATTTTGAATATGCGTAATTACTGATTTAAAAAAGGGAAAAGGATCAAAAATGCCATTAAACTATATGAAAGGAATAAAAATGTCCTCCGTTTATAGTTTGGCTCAAAAAAGGCTTTGCCGTCAATATTTTGGATAAAAAATGCACTTGCAGTCAATACTCTGGTCCATAAATGTCCCTATAGTTACTAAATGGGTCAAAAATGTCCTTTATTGAATAAATATATTATTTTTTTTCTTTTAAACATATCTTCTTCCTAATTACCATATTATTAAAGAACATTGTTCTTGCTTTCTTTCTTTTAAAATCACTTTAACAAATAAAAATGTAGGAATTTTTTTTCTTCTTAATCTCATTTTATCAATTAAAATAGAATAACTTCATTTACTCTTTCGACATATAATATATGCCATATATATAAGATCATAGTATATACATCATAAAAAATAATTATAATAAAATAAGAAATATTTTTATTTTTTATTTTTTTCTAAATTGAAGTAAGATAAATATTTGTTAATTTGAAAAAGAATGTATTAAAAAAGAAAATAAATAATATATTTTATTTGGAAATGAATATTTTTGACCCATTAAATAACAATAAGGGCATTTTTGGACCAAAATATTGACAGCAAGAGCATTTTTGGACCAAACTATAAACGAAGAGCATTTTTATTCCTTTCACATAGTTTAAGGGCATTTTCAACCCTTTTCCCATAAAAAAAGTAATATTTATCAAAGATTTTTCTATAAAGCTCATTATCTTACTTTTTTAAAATTTATTCTAATACCTCTAATCAAACATAATGACGTCTCGATATAACGTTTATAGTTGTACATTATGTTTTTCAATCATTTCTACCAAACTACCCAAAAAAATGGCCCCAACCACACGACCCCTAAAAATAGTCACCAGCAATATAATTTTAAGCATATAATATGCGTTACGTATTTTCGTTTGACAAATTGATCCACCATACCTAACTAGTCCCTATCCAACCTCTTGTCAAATAATTGAATTAATAGATAAGAACAATGACCTAACGATTAAAACAATTGACAAGAAGTTAATCACTAAACAACCAAGAACGATAATTAATTAAACAATATTTCAAAACATATGTTTAACGAATGACATCAAAAGGAATGTAAAATGAAATACCAAATAAATTTTACATCAAGAAATTAAAAAAAAAAAAAAAAACATAACATTATAACAAGGAATAAAAAGCAAATACACTCATAGGGAAATTGGCGTCACTTGTTAGAAACAAGCATCCAAGACACAACAGCAACACAAGGCGGCACAACTGCAACAAACCACAAAAAGATAACGTTATATCATGTGAAAAAAGAAGCTAATCAAATCCAAGCATGCAATAAGTAACAACTTTTCTTCCCATTGCGCGCTAGCTTTTAATGAGGAAGAAATAAATTTAAAAGAACAATTCCAAAATGACACAACTTGTAATTCCAATAGTAAAAGAGAACATGAAGATTTCTTTATAATTTGTATCTGATGATTTCATTAATATCCTTATTATAATTCATTTCACTTTGTTGTAAATTGTTTGACTTTAATTTTGTTTTGACTAAGAAATAAGCTCTATCCACTAAAATCTTGTGATACAAGATAGGTTTGTTGACATGAAAGATCTCAATTGTGTGAGATACAAAAAAAAAATTCTAAAAGGAAAAATTAATTGGGTGAGACAATAGTTTTTATTCTTCTTGTTGTGTGTGTGTCAACAAATTAATTCAAAGTTTCTGCACTCAAAAGATAAAATTTGGGTCCACCCACTTAAAGGGCAAAAAGGAGCCTTATATATATTTAGAGATTTAATAGCTTATTAGAATTAGGCAATATTAACAATGCACATATTAGTTAGGTAAATATTATTTCATTTTTTATTTGGAGGTAAAATGAGATACTTCCTCCGTCTCATTTTATGTGTGATAGTTTGAGGAGTTTAAGAAAAAAAAAAGAAAGATTTATAAAATTTGTGGTCCAAAATGAATAACGAAAATTTGTGTGGCTGTAAATAATTTCATTAAAGATAAAATATATAGAAATGTTTTTTTTTTTTGGATTCACTACAAAAGAAAGTAAGTCACATAAATTGAGAGAGTATAAATTTTCTCATAATTTATTATGTACTTTTAAATTGTAAATTAAATATAGCATTTCATATATAAATAATTTACTTCCTAATTAATAATTAAATATTTTATAACTTAACCATAAATTAATTAAAACGTAAATAAATTATCTCTTTAACGAAATTTTCATTTTTCCCCCAATTGTTTTTGGGAAAGAAAGGAGTTCCAACGGGTAGTTCAACTTTTGACCTTTAATAATTCCCATACAAAAAAACCAAAAACATGTAAAAAAAAATTATTTTGTCTTAAATTTTATCTTTATCACCCATTACTCTTAGATCTATCAATAAAAAAATTAATTCAGCAAATTGACTGCAAAAAATTTGCAATAGTTATTAATTTTCTTTCAAAAAAATGGGAGAGATGGAAAAAAAACTACAAAAGTAGAAAATCGAATTACTAACCATCCTTTCCAGAAGCCATCGCCTCTGGATTGAGTAGTAACTGGAGCAGATGAATCGGCTTGTACATCTCTAGTTGGATAACCAGCTGGCGGTGGTGGTGCCACAAAAGCACTTGCCTGCTGCTGTGCTGGATATGATGATCCTAATTGAGCCTGCTTTTGGTTGTAGCTATTCATGTTGAATAAATAAAAGATGGAGATATGAAACTGTTGAAATGAATTAAAGATGTAAATTTAGTTGATTTTGTGATGTTTTGTGTGTGTATATATAGTTGTTGGAGTTGGGAGTTGAAGAGGGAAGGAAGGAAGAAGAGGAGGAAAATTCACGAAGTGGAGTTGTTGAACACAACACGCGTAACACCCTAATTAACACCTGCTACATCTATTAAATAATATTACTTCCTAACTTTTAATTTTTATCTGACCATATTTGATTTAACATCATATTTTTTTAAGAAAATTTTTTAAAGTTTGTGATTTAATATATTTTTTAAATATTTGTGTGGTTCAAAATTATTTTATTAAATGATAAAAGAAAATTTTTAAAACTAAATTATTTCTAATAGGATGATATTTTTTGGGACATTATTAGTATCACATAAAACATAAGAAAATACTATTATTGTTCTTCTATATATACCAATAATAATATCAATTTAGATAAAAAGTACTTTCATAGGCTCAAATCTTTAGATCGATTTTTAAAATTTTATTTTTACTAAAATAAGTTATTAGTCTTTATGAGTATATACTTATTTTATTATGAGTAAAATGGAAAAGTTAAAGTTAAATTATTCAAATTGTCCTTTTTTCGAAATGCAGTTTTAAGAGCTTCTCATATATTGAATATAAGTTTCCTTCTGGATAAGTCAAATCTTCATTTCCTGAAAATCATAGATTGAAGTTGTGCTCTTTTATGGAATTTCTAGTTTGAACGTCGTTGTCTAATCATAAATTTAGAATTAACCTCAATTTTTTTTCTCCGTCTTTATATATATTGAAATTCAATTAATTTCTCTCATCAAAATCTCACATTAAAAAATAAGATTCTACTAAAAATAATTTCATATACAATATTCAAAATTCAAAATTCCTTAATTAAAGAATAAAAGTAGTTACCGTTTCATAACAAAATTGCACTTACAAATAAGAAATTGATTTAAAGGTCCTATCATATTTCTTTCCTAATTACAATTCAACTTCTCAATCAAGTGTGACACCCAACATGTTATGACATGATATGTCAATAATTAAATATTTTGCAAACTAATTAGTTGTGATGGAGTGGTAAGTACTCTGCATCTTTAATTCTAGTTTTCGAATTCGACTACTCAATGCAAATTTAGATTAAGTCGTGCTTCAATATGGATATTGGACCAATGTGAAACTTTCTAGCGTGAATTCGAATTTAGTTGAGCTCCAATATAAGTATCAAACATTGGATGGAAAACAAAAAAAAAATATTTTGCAAACACATAAAAAGCCAATATTTTCCAAAAACTAATAATAGTACTTTAAAAGAAAAAAATGTCACTATTAGGCGAAACATTAAATAATACGTATGATTTTATGATATAGAATGTTAGCTATCAAACTAAAAAGGAAATGAAGTAGATGGTTTCCAATTTACAAACGAAATTTTCTAATCCAATAAATAAAAGAAAATAAAGAGGAAATTTTCTATTCTAAACAAAAAAAAAAAAAAATCCAAAATTTTCTACTAATATAATAATGAGTGTTTTCTGAAGGAGGCCAATTTAAAGAAGCAAAGTCAAAATGGGTCCTTTTTAGCTTACGCTGATGAAACGGAAACAGACAAGCCGAACGCTAAAAATAATAATTTCTCTATTTTAATTTACTTGCTTTATTTTATTTTAATTTTTTATATGATAGGTATAACATAAAAAATATTTTGTATTTTTCATATATTTTTAAATTAAAAATTTTAAAATTTAATAAAATATATCTTTAATTTTTGAAAATTATGTATCAAATTAAACTTTTGGAGCGTCACCTCAGAATGGGCCCTACAGAGCGCGATCCGAATTTAGTTGGAGCTCCAATGTGGGTTTTCGGACACCGGGTGAAAAACCAAAAAAAATTCAGAAAAATAAATTGAAGCAAAGAAAATATTCCCTTTGTATCAATATATGTGGTACAATCCAAATTTCGAGGGTCAAAAAATTTTAATTTGATCATGAAATTGAGCGTGAAATCTTCAAATTTTTAAAAATAAAATTTATATATTTAAAAATTTTCTGAAAGAAAAACTATAAATCATAATAATTAAAATATTTTTAAAAATGTATTAAAATAAACTAGAGTCGATATTAAATGTCAAAATTACTAAAATGTCATATAAAAAGAAATAGTCGGGGTATTTTACATTTGACGTTTTGGTCGTTGGAATGTCGTATGTGTAACGTAACTATGAGACTTATCCGCGTTAGCAAACACTATGAAGGAAACGCGTTCGGCTGATTATTCAAATCCCTTCACTTTTTCGTCTCAAGTTTGTGTCTCTTTCTATCTCTGCTGTTATTCTCATATCCTTTATTTTTTTTTGGTCAAGATTCTCATAGCTTTATATTATGATTTGCATCAAGGTGACATTTGTGATTGACTAATTCATATCTCTTCATTTATGAGTTGGCAATTCTCTAATCTATATATTCCTTTTAAGTTTAACGGCTATCTTTTGATTTTTTTAAAATTATCCAAAGAAGATTAAATGAGTGAATATAATTGCTGGATCGTTTCAATAAGATTAGAGGTCTAAAAACAAACTTTTTCATTTGATTTTAATTTTTTTTTTCTATGTGACACATAAATTGAATGACAATAACATATCATGTGTAATTGTCACGATCCAAAAGTTGAGGTCATGATTTCACAAACTCCGAAAACCCCAAAATGGTTTGTAAGTCGAAAGAAATAACACATATGAGACTTCTAAAGGATCACACCACAACTGATAAGAAACAACAAAGAAAATTCTCAAAACCCGGTAACACAAGTATAAAGAGCATCTAATACATTTCTAAATTCTGAAATATATCTCAAGTCTTTCAAAGGAAATTAAAGATTGATATGTGGACACCAATGGAGATTCGACAAGTAGGATCTCATCACAACTCCGAAATAGAAGAAATTGCTAAATCCGATCAGCCGCTACAAAGATCACCCTAACTAGATCTGCATCAAAAGGATAATAGAAATAAAGAGTGAGTACAATCGACATGTACTCAATAGGTTAGACCAACTGCGTATAAGCAACTAAACAAACTTAAGAAATAATCCATGAAAAGCTTCCACCTGCACGCGGAAAAGTCTTATTCCGGCATTAGTGCCGCCAATTTATATAGTACAATGCGAATAAGATAAACACATAAGGTCACAGTTAATACTCATATCAACAAATAAGCAAGTCACACATTACAAAAGAACTGGTCAATGCAATGCAATGAGATGAAATGATGTGGTGGAACCAAGCTCGTCGCACAACCTGTGGTATATACCTTGCCAAGAATTAGCTTCTAGACAAGGACTCACGGGGGACTCCTAGTCCATATATCAATCTCATAATCTCAATATCTCATAAACTTGCCACCTAGCTTGTGGTCAAGGATATAAAGTAAGGTGTCACATTTTCTTTCTTAAAAAGACAACATTTCTCCACTTTCTCATATTCCCACAAACAATGATATGCTGAATGAAGATGAATGCATCACCATACATACAACACAAAGGTATTATCAGTTCATCAAGAATTTTAAATAGCATAAAGTTTTCATACTCAACAAGTCATAAAACACGTCCTCAAATGACAGAGATAGTTCAGGAATCCACTTGAAATCATTTTTTACCACTTAGGAAGCATTTCTTTCATTTTAAGATGTTCAAATATCAACTCAGGTCCCTAACTCGGACATCTCAATGTCAACTATAAAGATAAGTCACGTAGCCCATCACTCGGACAATTATGAACATATCACATATTTCCAACAACAATTAAAGATATCACACAAGCCTTCACAGAGACTGAACATCACAAATAATCATCACATGAACTAAACAAGAAGGTCAACAATTGCAACCTCTAAAACTCATACTAGAATTCATTTCACAGTCAACTTTCTAAAGATCACTTACTCATCTCAGTCTAAAATATGGATATCCAAACCTACCTTGAAGGCCAAAACTTCACTCGAACAACTCTTTCGCAGCACTTCCTCAATCACATGATCATCGAAATGATCCCTAACTAATCAAGAATGAAAATAGTTCATCAAAATGAGTTCAATGATACCTATAATGATTGGATTAGAAACTGGGGTAAAATAGTCCCAAAATCACTTTAGAGATCGAAAATTAAAATATGTTTTAGGTCAAAATCAAGTTCTACAAGTCAAGAGTTTGTGGTTGAAAACCTCATTTAAAACAAGCAAAAATCGAGCTCCAAAATATGATTTCAGTAATTTTCTAACTCTAGATAGAAAGCTTGAAAACCCACATTGAAATCAAGACTAATTAAGTAGAGTTTTCAGAAGATAAAAATTGATAAGGAATTGGTAGGAAAAGCTTATCCACACTAATTTTCACAAAAACAACAAAGAAATGGCCTCTCCAAAGCACCTAAAGATTCAAAATGATGGAAATGAGAAAAATGAAAAGAATCCTGAATTTAGGTTTTGTCTAGGTGGAAAATGGTCATTGCAATCGCAATGCTAACTCTTGGGATCGCGAAGGACACGAAGGTTAAATCGCGATACCCCGCAATCGCAAAGGCTAAGAAAATATTTCATAACGATCGCGAGCCTATGTTCTGCAATCGTGAAAGCCACTAAAAAGACACATCGAGATCGCGAGTCAATGGATCGCAATCGCAAAGAAAAAAAATAACCTGCACCAGAAACTGAAAATCAACAACTCAACACAAGGAAAAATACCCTCGAATGGACCCTTGAAAATATTCGGAATCTAATAAAAATAAACTAGACATTCTATACCACTAAAATTGATACTCTAGACTTCATGGAATCGTCAGATTTCTGGAAAGAGGTCATATGACATAATTACCCCCCCCCCCCCCTCCCCCCTCCCTCCTCCCCAACCACTCTTAAGGCTTAAAACCCAACTTCTCATCCAAACACTCAAAACTCAACCCAAGTCCTCAGAAACCTTACCAACCACCTTACTAGGTCAAACTTGACGTTTCAAACGTGATGGAATTGACGGAATTTCCATCTGACACTCATAACTCAAAATGTTGACCAAAGTCAACCAAGAATTATTAACTAGAAAAGGGGTAAAATCATAAAAAACACAACCAATCACATCAGGGATCATACCAACCATTAACGAAATGCAAAATAAGAATGAAAACTCTAAGGGAAGGTCAAAATGATCATTTCACAATTAAAAGCAAATTCACAAGAAATGAGACATTACACTATCCACCACTAAAATATGCATTTGTCCTCAAATGAAAGGCAAAATAAGATACCTGACAGGGTGAAAATATGAGGGTATCTACGATGCATGTCGAACTACACTTCCCACATCGCTCCTCAACAGGTTTTTTTCTCCACTACACCTTCATTGAGTCAATATGCTTGGATCTTAATTGTCTAGTCCGCCTATCCAAGAGAGCAATCAGCTCATCCTCAAAGGATATATTTTGATCTAAAGAAACTGAGTCCAATTAAATCACATGAGAATCATCATGAAGATATAACTTAAGCACTAAGACATTAAACAGGGGTGGATCGCTGAAAGGCTTGGAGGCAAGGACAACCTATAGGCTACCTCTCCACACTTTCCCAAAATCTCAAAAGGTCTAATTGTCACACCCTTTTTTGCGCACGATGGAAGGGTTTTTCCAATTTAAGTAATGGTATTGATTAAGGGATTATTTTAATTGTTTCAGAGTCGCCACTTGGAATTGAGTTATGGTGTTCCAAGTCACCTTTTAGTTTAATCCCTAACCAAAAGGAAATGACTCTTTATATGGTCTGTGAACTAGAAATTCGGGTAAGGAGTTCTATTGACCGAGGGAAAGGTATTAGGCATCCCTCGAGTCCTGTGATTCTAGCACGGTCGCTTTTATTGACTTCTACCTACTTTTAAATTATTTGTGGACATATTTTATATGCTACAGTTTCACTCATATTTTTATTGTTGAACTTTTATTTGGTTTCAACCTAGATGCGTAACCGCATTCTTGGTTTCGATATTTAGAGACATAACTATCTTCTTTGCATCACACTTAATAAACTTATTTTTTAAAAGTCTCTGTTTTAAATTAATAAAAGTTAATTATATTATTGGACAAGGTGTATCACCATATCCTTGAGTTTATTTTTAATTGTCTCAAAAAAGATGCGCAACCGCATTCTTAATTGAAACAAATATTTTCAAAAGGTGTATAAAAGTTTGTTTAACGTTAAAAATAATTATTTTCCTTTATAAATCTAAAACAACTTATTCAATGCAAATCATTATTATTAACTCCGACTAAATTTGTGTAAGATCCAACAAGTTAAATTTAAATAGTAAACAAAATTATATGACTTATGATATAAGCCCCCTTAGATTAAAATTTGAAAAAGTTTACACCAATAGAAATTGTATAGCAATATATAATAATTCAATTAATAATTCAATCTATCTTAAGCCAAAGATTGTTATTTTAATTTTTTCAAAACTCAATGTACTAACTCTAAATCCTTAATTAATTTTCCATATTCAATGAAATTCTACGTTACATTAACTAGAAACTTATTCAAAGCATCAAAATTGTACAACAATAAATAACAAAAAATATATTTAATTTCAAATTAAATTTATTTCAATCAAATTATGAATGAAACAAAACTACATATAAAAAAAGTATAATAATATTATATCAAATTCCATGATTAAATTAAAGAGATAAAGTAAAGTTGAGTACCGTAAAATTTTGACCGAAGCTCGATTAGAACGCCCACAAATCTTTTGTAAGTTATATGTGGTGGTATATGTATTTTGTTTATATAAAAATAGTAATGAGAAAGGAAGAAAAAATGTGGATGTGTTGGTGAATTTTTGAAAGAAAAAATAAAAATAAAATGTTTTTTTTTTTTTCCTGTTCTGGCGTGAATTTACTTTGGGGTTGTATGGGGATTTTTTTTTTTTTTGGAGTTGAGTGTATTTTGTGTTGGAGGATATGTAATCTGGGAAGTGGGGATTTTTCTTGGGGTTTTGGGTGAATGTATACTGATGTGTGTGTGTGTGGTTTTTTGGGTAGTGTCTTTTTGGTATGCTGTGCGTATGTGTATGATTGCAGTATGTATAATAGTGTCTGTGTATGTTGGGGAAGTGTTGTAAATGTATAGTGCGAATGGGTGTGTGATGGTGTGTGTCGTGTGTGTAGTGTGAAAAAAGTGAGGTGAGTGGGGGGAAATGGTGAAGTGGGGGTGGGGGTAATGGGTAGGTTGTTTCTTTTAATTTTTCTTTGTTTGTTTGTTGTTAATAAATAAAAATTATAATAATTATAATAATGTTAACTAATTATTTTGAAATAATAAAATGTAAGAAAAGTCAAATAGCTTGTCTAAAAATATAATTAAGAAATACTAGCTTATTTATTAAAATTTAAATTAAAAGAAAACATTTTTTTGTAGTTTTTCAATCCTTTAAAATAAACTTACTAAAATACGATGAAAAATAAAATATTCAATTTATATATAAAAGCAATATTTATGTACTAAAAATGGTGTAATAGGTTAAGTTTGGTAAAAAATTACGTGTCTACAGTTTGTCCCTCTTTGACTGGAAACACGAAGAGTTTTCAGACAAAGAAGTAGATAACGTGACAAATTTTGATCGGACTTGTATTTGAAGAAAAAATTTGTGCAATCGAGTCTTGGTTTTGGATATCCTACATATCCCGGGTTATAAGGGAATCAAGTCACGTGTAGTTCAAGGAGATAAGGTGATGAGTTGGAAGTTAAGTAAGGTTCCATCGAGGCTTCAGGTCGCGACTCTTATCCTTACATAAAGAAAAATGACAACTAATAGTCAAAAGGAAAAAAAAAGTACAAGCTTCTATCTATGCAGCTTCTCTTGAGTCTTGACTTTCAGATATCACCTTTATTTTTTTAGGTGAGTATCTTAATCTTGAATTTAATTCTAGGCTTAACTCGTTACTTAGAACGAACTTTTCACACTCTTCAAAATGACCATTTGAAAATGCTCTTGAATGACTGCATGTTTTCTTGATTAGAAGCTGAATAGAAAAAGATGTGAGGAAGTCAGGCTGCTATATGCATTGAAGAAGCTGATTCTGGCTATCATGGGATTGATCATTCTGAAAAGAGTTGAAACTTTTTTCTTGAATTTCAAATCCATGTTTCGCTTGAAGAAACATGAAAACCATCACAAACAAAAGAAATACACAAAAAATTTTGCCCCAGTGAAAAATTTTGTAAGTTATTAGCAGATGTAATTTTTTTTTTAAAAAATAAACTCACACTAGGAAATGTTTATTCTAGGAGAAAATAAAATAAAGGTCTCAGACTAGTAAGTGTTTATCCTAAGAGAAAAATAAAAAATAAAGGTCTCAGACTAGGAAGTGTTTATCCTAGGAGAAAGGAACCAAATTCCATTATGCAGAAAGGTCCTGCTAAATAAGTCTCATTGTCTAGGAAGGTCCTACTATAATAATTTTCATTGTCCAGGAGGGTCATGTTATACTTATTCCCATTGTCCAGGAGGGTTCTGCTACACTAAATCTCATTGTCTAGAAGGGTTATGTTATACTAATTTTCATTGTCTAGGAAGGTCCTGCACACTAATTCTCATTGTCCAGGAGGGTCGTGCTACATCCCATTGTCCAAGAAGGTCCTGCTATATTAATTCCCATTGTACAAGAGGGTCCTGCTACATCCCATTGTCTAGGAGGGTCCTACTACACTAAATCTCATTGTCTAGGAGGGTCCTGTTATACTAATTTACATTGTCCATAAGGATCTTGCTACACTAATTCTCATTTTCCAGGAAGGTCTTACTAGATCCCATTGTCCGGGAGGGTCCTGCTATACTAATTCCCATTGTCCGGGAGGGTCCTGCTATACTAATTCCCATTGTCCGGGAGGGTCCTGCTATACTAATTCCCATTGTCTGGGAGGGTCCTGCTACATCCCATTGTCCAGGAGGGTCTTGCTACACTAAATCTCATTGTCTAGAGGGTCCTGTTATACTAATTTCCATTGTCCAGAAGGGTCTTGCTACACTAATTCTCATTGTCTAGGAGGGTTCTACCACATCCTATTGTCCAGGAGGGTCCTGCTATACTAATTCCCATTGTCCAGGAGGGTCCTGCTACATCCCATTGTCCAGGAGGGTCCTACTATACTAATTCCCATCGTCCATGAGGGTCCTGCTACACTAATTCCCATTGTCCAGGAGGGTTCTGTACACTAATTCCCATTGTCCAAAAGGGTCCTGCTACATCCTATTGTCCAGGAGGGTCCTGCTATACTAATTCCCATTGTCCAGAAGGGTCCTGCTACACTAAATTCCATTATGTAGGAGGGTCAGCAAATCTAAATCCCATTATGTAGGAGGGTTCTGCTAATCTAAATCCCATTGTTTAGGAGGGTCCTGCTACTCTAATTCTCATTATTTATGAGGTCCTGCTACGCTAAATCCCATTGTTTAAGAGGGTCCTGCTACGCTAATTCCCATTGTTTAGGAGGGTTCTGCTACACTAATTTCCATTATTTATGAGGGTCTTGCTAGGCTAATTCCCATTGTTTAGGAGGGTCCTGCTACACTAATTCACATTGTTTAAGAGGGTCCTGCTACACTAATTTCCATTGTTTAGGAGGGTCCGCTACTCTAA
>CM073601.1:33955996-33963496 GCA_037074985.1 Solanum bulbocastanum
CTGGTTTCGGACCTCATCATTATCTGACTCATTTCTGTCTTTGTGGGCCATGTTTTTTCCATTTTGATCTTGTATTGTAGGGATGAGATGTCAGCTTAACCACAAACCAACCACCTTTAATTTAACTGTATGCATGGATGATAAAGTTTGTTAGGGTTAGACCTTCTTCAATTATAACCACATGTTGCACGTCATGCATACACAAGTCTTTTTATTTGTAGAATTAGTTTAGAAAGTCTTATGTTTAATTCTAACTATATATGCTTTTTATTTGACTATTATTTGCTTTTTTTATTTTTATTTTTTTTAAAATGATGCATTGATCAATTTCATTAGGATTGCGTACATAACACACTTGATAAAAATGATTAAAATCTTTGCATAATTTTTTTTAAAACTTTTAAGATAAAATCTTTTGTTTTCTTGATTTACTAAAAGAAAATTAAGAAACAACCTATTTTTGATCTTGAACTTCATGCTAAAATGAAATAAAAAATAAACAAAGATTTTTTTTTAATTTTTTTTTTTTTAGTTTTCATTTGAGTGGAGAATTTGAAAAGTTTCAACATTATTAAGATAATTTTTTTTTTTGGTAAGAAGAAAAAAAAAATTGTCGAAAAACGACTTCAACTTTTTTTTTGGAATTTTTGATGAAGATTTTTTTTTAAATTTTTGAATAAAGATCACCAAACCCAAGGAGAGTTGCCTAAGTATCTCATTGAGATGAGAATTAGGTGTCCGTAGCTCGTTCAGTTTGGATAGTTAAAAAAACTTTATGATATAAAAACTTTACTTGACAAATGCACTAATATTCAAGACTTTCTAAGCAAATACATTTTTCATGTAGCATATAAAATGATCTAAGTGGTCAAGAAAAAGTGGGAAACTTATCCTAGATGGACCTAACTCTTATTTTGAGGCTCACTAAGTCAAATATAAATGACGCAAATAGGCGGAGTCTTCTAGGGGTAACCCTTTCTATATTCAAGTTTTATTATGTTCAGACCTGAAGGAGATAGGTACCTAGACTTGCTTACCCAAGCGGACAACTTGAGCAAGGGAGGGACAACTTATCAATAGCAACGCTATTCCAACTTCATTGCTGGTCCAACCTCGCCCAATATATATGACTAAATATCTTTCACTGGGTATCAAGACACTCCAGCTTTATCTCAAGGAAAAATAGGATGCATAACTGCATTCTTATGAATGTGTGTCAGTGTATTCAAAGACTCGTAAAGTGTGAGCGAGAGAAAGGAATTTAGTATATTTCAACAATATAAATATAAAAAACAATAAATGAGCAACAAGCCGCATATTAGGCCATTAAACACAATATATCCAAAAAGTAAAATAATAAAATCAAGTAAAAGTCAATATAACAAATCTCGAATTATGGTTATTCCCCAGCGGAGTTGCCAGAGATGTCACACCCCTTTTTGCGCACGACAGAAGGGTTTTTCCATTTTAACTAACGGTATTGATTAAGGAATTATTTTAATTGTTTTAGAGTAGTCACTTGGAATTGAGTTATGGTGTTTCAAATTACTTTTTTGTTTAATCCCTAACCAAAAGGAAATGACTCTTTATATGGTCTGCGAACTAGAAATTCGGGTAAGGAATTATGTTGACTGAGGTGAAGGTATTAGGCATCCCTCGAGCCCATGATTCTAGCACGGTCGCTTTTATTGACTTCTACCTACTTTTAAATTATTTGTGGACATATTTTATATGCTACAATTTCGCTCATATTTTTATTGTTGAACTTTTATTTGGTTTCAACCTAGATGCGTAACTGCATTCTTGATTTTGATATTTAGAGACATAACTGTCTTTTTTGCATCACACTTAATAAACTTATTTTTTATAAGTCTCTGTTTTAAATTAATAAAAGTTAATTATATTATTGGACAAGGTGTGTCACCACATCTTTGAGTTTATTTTTAATTGTCTCAAAAAAATGCACAACCGCATTCTTAATTGGAACGAATATTTTCAAAAGGTGTATAAAAGTTTGTTTAACGTTAAAAATAATTATTTTCCTTTATAAATCTAAAACAACTTATTCAATGCAAATCATTATTATTAACTCCGACTAAATTTGTATAAGGTCCAACAAGTTAAATTTAAATAGTAAACAAAATGATATGACTTATGATATAAGCTCCCTTAGATTAAAATTTGAAAAAGGTTACACCAATAGAAATTGTATAGCAATATATAGTAATTCAATTAATAATTCAATCTACCTTAAGCCAAAGATTGTTATTTTAATTTTTTTCAAAACTCAATGTACTAACTCTAAATCCTTAATTAATCACTACTAAAAAAATTTAAAAAAAAGACGCCAAAAAGCGATGGACTGCGTCGCTTTTTGCGTCAAAATCGACGGAAAAGCGACGCAATCAGTTCCGTCGCTTTTTAGCTCGACGCTTTCCAAAAAGCGACAGACTGCGTCGCAAAAATGCGACGGACAGCGTTGCAAAAAGCGACGGACAGCGTCTATTTTTGGAAATTTGATTTTTTTTAATTTTTTCAAAATAGCGACGGACTCCGTCTCTTTTGTTTTTTTTTTATTTTTTTATTTCTAAATTAAGACGCTGTCCGTCGCTTTTCCGGAAATTTTTTTTAAAAAAATTCCTAAAAAGCGACGGACTGAGTGGTTTTGTCCGTCGCTTTTCTGGGAATTTTTTTTAAAAATCTAGAAAAGCGACGGACATAACCACGCAGTCCGTCGCTTTTCTGGAATTTTAAAAAAATAAAATCCAAAAAAGCGACGGACAAAACCACGCTGTCTGTCGCTTTTCTGAAATTTTTAAAAAATAAAACCCAGAAAAGCGACGGACAAAACCACGCAGTCCGTCGCTTTTCCTGCTTTATTTTTGCCAGCAGAAATTGGAAAGTTTCTGCTGCCCACCTGCAAATGAAGTTCAATTGAATTCAATTCAATTCAATACTACAGTATTCAGCCCAATCAAACACACAATTATAACAATCTAAAAAAAATATAAAATAACATTCAAAAGTACATAAATCATAAATTATAAAATTATAAAATCTTTCAATATTTGTTTAAAAAAGTTTATAAATGTCCAAAGATATAAACTAGGGAGTAAGATCTACATAATCATCCTCATCACTCTCGTCATCGGTGTCATCAGGAGCCGAAGTATTAGGTCGACGAGCGAGGTTCATCACTTGTTCTTTGATTTGCTGAACAGTCTCATTCATGTTTTTTTGTTCAGCTACTCTTCTTCGCTCCGACTCTGCTAGTGCTGCTGTAAGTTTAGCTATTTGATCTGACATAACAGCAATTTGAACAGCGTCAAGTGCCTCGGCTTGACGTGACGATCCAATACCTTCTAAGCCTGATAGGAGTCATCTAACATCATTTCGAGAGCCTAAACCATAGCATCTACCCTTGTGTGTCCCCCCTACCACTTTTTCTTTCCAAATCTGGGTGGACAGTTCAAGGGTCAATTGGACCGAACTATCTAGATTCTCAGCGACGTAGTGCTGAAAGTCATTCTGCATATTAAATATAAAAATTGACATTAATATATATACATATTATATATTCACTATTTATTATATATTCACTATTAATATATATATATATTATTCATATTAAATAACTTAGAAAAGTTCGTTCGGCCCTTTCCTCCACCCACACATCTGGATCCGATTCATTTTCTTTCTTCCTTACATGAGTCTTCTTGAAAACCTCTGGTTCAATGGGAGGGCGTCCCAATTCTTTTTCCTATAAAAAAAATTGAAATTTATAACGATATATATGAATCAACTAATTATTTATTTAAAAGTTTAAATAAGAACTTACCATCTCTCGTGCAATTGTTCCAACCGTCTTTGCACCTCCGGTGTGCAACGAGCTACCTTTAAGACTGCCTCTAGCCTTTGTGGCTTGATCTGATATTGCCTTAAACTCGTCTGTTTTCCAATACACACTCAATTCATCAAAAACATTAGGTAACATCCAACCGGGACGTACACCATAATCCCGAACTCTCTTTAGCCAGGCAGACAATCTGGTGGATGCCTTCCTCTCAAATGTGGTCGCAATGACCAAATTGTACCTCGACTCCCAAGTACACATAGTCTAAAAAAATAAAATTGAATAACGTTAATTATATCGATTATAAAAAAAAGTAAAGTATACTAAACTTAACTAAAAAATATATACCTTAAAGTTATTAAACATCGCCTGGCGTATACTGTTTGGAATCTCGGTCCAAGAGTGATAAGCCTGTGTATAGAGTCTTCTAACACATTCTTTTAAAGCCTGGGCAGCATCCTTTGCAGGATACCACCTGCAAAACACATAATAAATATGTTAGTTCATGAATAATATATTAAAGTATAAGAAATAAATAAAATAAACTAACAAATAGATAACAAAACAAACTTACGATGATCCATCGGGCTCAATCATGACTGTACCAAGTCTATCCTTTTGGCCAGGAGCTAGAGCAGACATCGTATCATGTGGTGTAGCACTAGGTGTAGATGTAGACGAGGGTCGTACGTCAGGATGGACAAAATGCTGAGTCAATGTAGGGGTATCGGCCATAGCATCTGATTGCTCGCTATTAGAATCTCCAAGCCTCATGGCAGATAACTGAGAAGATGTACCTGTGGGAGATGGAATACTACCGGCCGATAAGGGTCGTGCTCGACGAATAGCCTGTAAAGGTAGGTCCTCATAGCGTCGTGCAGGCAATGGCTGTGAAGTAGATGAAGTACCGAGTGGTCGACGGTAATTAGGATAATATTGCCGAGGATTAGCCGTACCAAACGGAACAGCAAATAAATGAGTATCATGGCTGATGCGCTCTGGCGCAGAAGAAATAGATCCTGCAATATCCTCGGGATTTATCGGCCTCCTAGACTTCTTCTTCTTAGCCAGTTTAGTCTGGCTAACTCGAAGATTCTGTTGATGTCTATCATTGTCACCGCTTGATGACATCTGTATGAAAATTTACATGTATAATATATATAAAAATGATAAATTAAATAAAATTAGAAAAATACACTTACATATATACTAGCTAGCTTTCATTCTACACTATTCCTCCTCGCTTTTTAGTTTAGACTTAAAAAAACAACCAATCCACCAACTAAACCACATTATTAATCTTAGCATATTCACACAACTTAACAACCTAAACTAGTTTAGTTTAGACTTAAACCAACAACCAATCCACCAACTAAACCACATTATTAATCTTAGCATATTCACACGACTTAACAACCTAAACTAGTTTAGTTTAGACTTAAACCAACAACCAATCCACCAACTAAACCACATTATTAATCTTAGCATATTCACACAACTTAACAACCTAAACTAGTTTAGTTTAGACTTAAACCAACAACCAATCCACCAACTAAACCACATTATTAATCTTAGCATATTCACACAACTTAACAACCTAAACTAGTTTAGTTTAGACTTAAACCAATCAACCAATCAACCAACTAAACCACATTATTAATCTTAGCATATTCACACAACTTAACAACCTAAACTAGTTTAGTTTAGACTTAAACCAACAACCAATCCACCAACTAAACCACATTATTAATCTTAGCATATTCACACAACTTAACAACCTAAACTAGTTTAGTTTAGACTTAAACCAACAACCAATCCACCAACTAAACCACATTATTAATCTTAGCATATTCACACAACTTAACAACCTAAACTAGTTTAGTTTAGACTTAAACCAACAACCAATCCACCAACTAAACCACATTATTAATCTTAGCATATTCACACAACTTAACAACCTAAACTAGTTTAGTTTAGACTTAAAGAAACAACCATATTATTAATCTTAGCATATTCACACAACTTAACAACCTAAACTAGTTTAATTTAGACTTAAACCAACAACCAATCCACCAACTAAACCACATTATTTATCTTAGCATATTCACACAACTTAACAACCTAAACTAGTTTAGTTTAGACTTAAAAAAACAACCAATCCACCAACTAAACCACATTATTAATCTTAGCATGCTCACACAAGTTAACAACCTAAACTAGTTTAGTTTAGACTTAAACCAACAACCAATCCACCAACTAAACCACATTATTTATCTTAGCATATTCACACAACTTAACAACCTAAACTAGTTTAGTTTAGACTTAAAAAAACAACCAATCCACCAACTAAACCACATTATTAATCTTAGCATATTCACACAACTTAACAACCTAAACTAGTTTAGTTTAGACTTAAACCAACAATCAATCCACCAACTAAACCACATTATTTATCTTAGCATATTCAAACGACTTAACAAACACATTATCACAAAATTAAAGCTAAGTGTCAACACTAGATGGACACAAATCGATCTTGCAAGAAAATCAATTTTGTCATCAATAGGATCAACTAGTGTTGGTACTTATGCTTAACAAACACATTATCACAAAATTAAAGCTAAGTGTCAACACTAGATGGACACAAATCGATCTTGCAAGAAAATCAATTTTGTCATCAATAGGATCAACTAGTGTTGGTACTTATGCTTAACAAACACATTATCACAAAATTAAAGCTAAGTGTCAACACTAGATGGACACAAATCGATCTTGCAAGAAAATCAATTTTGTCATCAATAGGATCAACTAGTGTTGGTACTTATGCTTAACAAACACATTATCACAAAATTAAAGCTAAGTGTCAACACTAGATGGACACAAATCTATCTTGCAAGAAAATCAATTTTGTCATCAATAGGATCAACTAGTGTTGGTACTCATGCTTAACAAACACATTATCACAAAATTAAAGCTAAGTGTCAACACTAGATGGACACAAATTGATCTTGCAAGAAAATCAATTTTGTCATCAATAGGATCAACTAGTGTTGATACTTATGCTTAACAAACACATTATCAAAAAATTAAAGCTAAGTATTAATACTAGAAGGACACAAACACATTATTAAAAACATGCAGTTGTACTGAACTTAAGAAACTTAGAAGCACCAACCTTATCTCCACTTTGTGAAAGAAGCAATATAGTCTTGTATCAACTTTTTTTTATGTTGAGCTTCCTCAGTTGCCTAGCACAAAAAGTCCTTAAATTAGTTACATATAAACTTCAAATCCAAGAATATTAGTTTTATATATATATATATATATATATATATATATATATATATATATATATATATATATATATATATATATATATTTAAGTCTTAATAAATTGAAGTTTCAATTCAAGTTCATATCTAATTTTTAATTAAACTTAATTAGTTATATATTCAAGCTAATTAGTTCCAACTACCCCAATCTAATTTCAAGTTCATATTCCTAATTAAGTTCAATTTAAAGTAAATTCAAGTTCTAATTAATTATAAGTTTTAATTAAGTTGTAATTCAAATCTCTAAAATTTCAAATTCAAACTATAGTGCTAAAATCCCAAATTCAAACTATTAGTAGTCCTAAAATCTCAATA